>JAGWCC010001350.1:0-31853 GCA_022651775.1 Drusus annulatus
CGTTGTGGGGCAGTTGGGGCCTTCGTTTTGGTTCCGACCGAATTTTAAATTTCTTTTGGCTTGGGCCGTGAGGAGGGGGGGGAGGCAACGTCAGAAGGTGCGATTTGCTCAGCAGCCTGGGAGGCAGCGGGCCCGGGCTGCCGCGGCAGCCGACGAGGTAGGCGGCTGGGCGGCCCCTATCCGGGGGCGCAGTGCTGCTGGCGGCTTGAGAATTTTCCTCAGCGGGTGCAGATCCCTCCGGGATGCTCTTTTTCCTGAGCGCAGTGTTGGTGACATCTTGGCTGCTGATGAAGACAGAGATGATCCTGAATCGAAGGACCACAATGTACCAGACGTTTTGTCAGCACATTGACTATATAAATTTTGAGGGGCCAGTTTCTTCAAGTCAATCAGCGAAGCGGGCCTGGGTCGGTTGCAGCAAGTCGAAGTTCCAAAGGCGGGAGAAGGCAGATGGTCCAGGGAAAAGCAGTCAAACGAAGTTGTAGGGTCCAGGCGGAAGAAAGCGGTCAGAAGCGTAAGAGTCAGGAGAGATGATGTCGGTAGAGATGCTGGGAGTATTCTACTTTGAACCGGTTTGGGCCCTGTATTTATATCCCCCGGCCCAGCATCCGCTGGACCCGGGATTCGGGCGCTCAAAAACGCCCGGTTTCTTGCGAGCTCTCCTCTTTGAGAGCTCGTATGGCTTCCCGCTAGCATTTTTCTAGGGGAAGGCAACATATACCAACATCAGCTCTCTTTATGACCTTTCGTTTCCAATAAACCACTTCTTCCCAGCATTTTTATTAATCTCAAAGTTTTACAATTTACAAATTACTAGGGGGTTACATAAGGGGTGGTGGTACATGTTTTGTCTTATAACTACTTAATTAACATAATCACAACATTTTATCTTATACAATTATGTAGTAAGGGAAATTCAGCCGTCAGATCTGTGTACTTTTATTTATCGTACCGATGACTGAATTCCGCCAATCTAGTTAACAAATTAATACCTAACCATAATTACGCAACAATAAGATTTTTTTGAAATACGCCGAATCTCTGCCTAGCGCTCATTGGCTACGGATCGGTCCATTGACCAGGGCGGCCAGCCTCCGGGCGCTAGAGAGGGGATGCGGCGTAAATACCGCCAGTCCTAGTAAATTGTTTGTCAAACGGCCGGTAGAGCGCCATAAGCTCTCGGCCGTCTTTGGGGAAGGGTCGGAGCTAGCTTCGTTGTATCGCTTAGCCTCTGATCGTTGTGGAGTGGGACGTATATAGCGCGTACCCGCCGCTAAGCACGTCAGAGAGTCCGCCAAGCGGCGTAAACATAGCTCCGGGCAGTATTTGCTCGGGGAACAAAACATGAAAATTTTAACATTATTATTTACACTTAATGCTAAAACATATTTAATTATTTATTATCACTCTAATGAGCAGCCGGTGGAGGCTCAAAGCGTCCGATACAATATCAATAACAGTGTTTCAAGAATTCTAAACTATAACTTCATCGGTGAGTGAATTGGCTTAGTGAATTGGCTTAGTGAATCTTTAACCTACCCACATACATGGGCTGTTCAAAATAAAAGGTCAATTTTGAATTTTCGCGGGCTTTGTACATTCGATTTTCGTTTTTTTTTTGTCGTTATGTTGGTACACATATGTTTTTCATATGTTAGCATTATCAGCCATTTTTAGTTGGTGGTTTGTTTTTGACAACTGGAAAGGTTAGTCACGTTTTTGTGCGTTCTTCGATTTTAAACTTTTGAAAAAAATGGATCAAAGAATATGTATTAAATTTTGCGTTAAAATGGAATAAAGTGCTCCAACGAACTTAAAATGTTGACTGTGGCATTCGGCGAGTCTACTTTGTCTCAAGAAAGTGTTTATAAGTGGTAAAAGCGCTTTACAGAAGGCCGAGAAGATGTTAATGACGATGAGCGTCCTGGAGTTGTGGAAAAACAAATCATGGATCTTATTCTTTGATCCATTTTTTTCAAAAGTAAAAAATCGAAGAACACACAAAAACGTGACTAACCTTTCCAGTTGTCAAAAACAAACCACTAATCCAAAATGGCTGATAATGCTAACATATGATAAACATATGTGTACCACCATAACAACAAAAAAAATCGATAATCGAATGTACACAGCACGCGAAAATTCGAAATTCACCTTTTCTTTTGAACAGGCCTCGTATTTAATCACACGCCCATCAAGTAGTATTTTAGTTTATCGTTTTTACAGCCCGTTATTATAAATTCAATCACTTTTTCACAGTATTGTTGTAAACAAAAATATAGCATATAACCTAAAAAACGGTTGACTTATGTCCAGTTTAGTCGCATATCAAAACGTGTGGGCGGAGTCCCCGGAGACGGAGAAAATCCTTAAACTACATAAAAGTGGTGTGATATTTTGCGAAATTTTTGTTGTCTCTTTCTCTCTCATGGTGAACGACGTAAAGACCCGGATAAAGTGATTTATCCCGAAATTTGTATAGGTTGGGTAAAAAGAATAAGCTCTCTCTCTCTCCATATATTGTTACTTCAAGAAGTCAACCGACCTAACTACACTGTTTCGTAAAGGTTCCTCTCCATAAATTTTGACTCCAATATTATACAAGTATGCATAGAGTTGGTAGAGTAGTATCTATCCAAGGCAGTGAAGTCAGTTTTAGACTTGTTTTTGGTGATTTTAACATGACTCGGCGCACCTGGGCGTGGCTAAGACTAAGGCTACGGTATTTATACATCCATTCATATCACATATCGACATAATGTTTTTGTGTATTCGTATAGCCACTTTTTCACAGTATTTTTATCAACAAAAATATAGCATATAACCTAAAAAACCGTTTAGTTGTGTCAAGTTTAGTGGCATAATAAAAAATGTGGACGGAGTCCCGCCGTCAACCAGGACCTTAAGATCATTGCGACAGTATATAGAAGCGGTCCATGAAATTCGTTGTCTCTTTCTCTCTCATGGTGTACGACGTAAAAACTCGGAGAAAGTGATTTATTACAATTTCGGATGGGTTGGGTAAAACAAATTAGCCATCCCTCCATCACATTCTTACTCCGAGGGTCCGCCTCTGTTCTCGTGTCATGTTCTAACCTGACCTACGCCCCACGGACCGTAGCGTGACCTTGCCCCGGCTGTGACCAGCTAGAGGTCAACGGTGGATAAAGTGACCCTTGGACGATCATCTCGTGCAGCGGATACATCCATCATCACGAAAACCAACACGAATATGCACCATTTCATCAGATATATAATTCGTCGCAAAAGCAAAAGGGCTTAAGCGACACTTTGGTGAAAAACGAGTTAAATAATATGCAGTTTGGCAGTGAGGAACTGGCAGAGGAAGGATGAAAGTAGACTGTTTGCTATAGAAATGAGATCCCCGTGTGGCTAGCAGTCCACAATGGAGTGCCAATACCAACCCTGATGTGTGGCAGCGAGCCATGGAACTGGCAGAGGAAGTATGAAGGTAGACTGAATGCTGTAGAAATGAGATCCCCGTGTGGCTAGCAGTCCACAGTGGAGTGCTGATACCAACCCTGATGTGCTACAGCGATGCATAGAACTGACAGATAAAGGATGAAAATAGACTGAATGCTGTAGAAATGAGATCCCCGTGTGGCTAGCAGTCCACAATGGAGTGCTGATACCAACCCTGCTGTGCGACAGCGATGCATGGAACTGGCAGATAAAGGATGAAAATAGACTGAATGCTGTAGAAATGAGATCCCCGTGTGGCTAGCAGTCCACAATGGAGTGCTGATACCAACCCTGCTGTGCGACAGCGATGCATGGAACTGGCAGATAAAGGATGAAAATAGACTGAATGCTGTAGAAATGAGATCCCCGCGTGGCTAGCAGTCCACAATGGAGTGCTGATACCAACCCTGCTGTGCGACAGCGATGCATGGAACTGGCAGATAAAGGATGAAAATAGACTGAATGCTGTAGAAATGAGATCCCCGCGTGGCTAGCAGTCCACAATGGAGTGCTGATACCAACCCTGCTGTGCGACAGCGATGCATGGAACTGGCAGATAAAGGATGAAAATAGACTGAATGCTGTAGAAATGAGATCCCCGCGTGGCTAGCAGTTCACAATGGAGTGCTGATACCAACCTTGATATATGGCAGTGGGCATGGAGGTGGCAGAGGAAGGACTGAATGCTTTATAAATGAGATCCCTGAGGCGTATGAGGTAAGAATGCAAGGCTGAAAGTGATCTCGTTCTAAACGCATTTTGGCCCATCAAATACCATATAATAAAATGTGGCGAGAATCGATCCGATATAGACCGCCGCCGGGCCATTGGTGAACTTATAGTTGTTTTACTTTAACTGCACACACGATCTTCTTTGGGGATGCTGTGCGGAGGGTCTTTTTGAGAAAATGAACAAGTGAACCTGCGTCTTGACGAGGCCCACGTTGAAGGAGGGAGGAAACACAGAGGCCGGCAAATCGTTCCACAGCCGAGCGGTTGAACACGAGAACGAGTCGTAGAAGCGACCAGCTCTCACGTGTCGAATGTCAACCGCGTACAAATGTCGGGCGCGCGTTTGGCTAGTTTCCGACTGTGCACCGGTGTGGATAGGATAAATGACGCAAGTTACTCGGGGCATCTTCCATTGAAATACCGGTAGAACAGGGACAGCATTCCTGCTTAACGTCTGCGTTCCGAAGATTTGTTAAGATGGAAGAATATATCAAACGGACCGCCAGTTTCCGCATATAGTCAAGGGCTTTTTCAGGTATTTAAGGGCTCCAGACCAGAGGTGGCTGCCAAATTCAACTTGCAATGTGTACAAGGTCAGCAGTTGTGTGCTATTGAAGTATCTGCGGGCCCTGTACAGTACGCCTAACTTCTGAGAGGCTAACTTTACTCTGGATTGGATGTAGCCCCGCGCCTCAACTGGTCACTTAAGGTTACGCCAAGCATGTCAATGGAAGGCTATGACTAGGTTAACGTCTTGAAATGGCTATAGCCGTGTTTAGTACCTACATCTGGATAGCCGGGTACTTCCCAACCCTCCTCCTCATCTCCTTTAGCCTCACAGCATGCCCCTATCGGGGATACCAGGGGTATGCTGGTTCCGGACCGTTGAGACTCTTATGATAATAATAATAATATTTTTTTATTAAATTTCTTATACATGACAAATTTTTAAAATTTTATGCATATAAGAAATAAATTATTTTTTTTACAAAATAAATACAAAATTATAGTACCATATAGATACACAAGAAAAATAAAATTTCAGGCAGTGGTGATGATCAGGTCAATGAGGAGAAACTCTTTCAAGAATCAATAGGATTTCACTTCTGTATCTCTCCTCGCTGACATGAAATAAGTCGATATCGGAAGAGATTTTGTTCAGGAGCAAAATACTTCTCCCCACCGGCAGAACCATTGGCAGGTTGGTCCTACAGGCAGGAAGATAGAATAATCTATGAAGACGCTGTCTTAGATAGTCATCAGGAACATAGAGACTTACGCGCTCCAAAATAGCAGGGTTTACAATATAGCCCCGCAGCAGTCTGAAGAAGTGAGTGGCGGCATACCCCTCTCTCCCGAGCTGTAAGGAGTGAAGTCCGAGCGTGCCCAGGAGAAAGTTCGTTGGGTAGAGCCACGGGTAGTGGCCGTACTCCCTCATGTATAGAAATCTCGGGAACTTTTTCTGGACCCTCTCCAAGATGAGGGAGTACCCCACCTCATGAGGATCCCAAATAATTGAACCACTCTCCAGCCTACTGCGGACCAAAGAGAAGTAGAGTGTTCTCAGAGTTCGGGTATCCCTAAAAACTCTGACGGTTCTGAGAACAAACCCTAACATTTTCAATGCCGACTGGCACACCCCTTCGATATGAACACATTCTTGTGCGGTACACCTACAAACAAGAATCAAATCTTCAACGAATACCAGATTCATTTATAAATAAATTTCGTTTTCCATTGATTCTTGTCAAACAAAATATTTGTAAATAAAAAAACATGACTAAGCTTTCTTCTCAGCGTTAGCGTCGATAGCGAAAATCGCCTTATCTAAGGTTATGTTGCATCTTATCTATAATAAACATGGTAAATTGGATTGCAAAAACGCAATAAGTGTTATCTATAGAAAGCGATCATCGTAAATACATGTTTAATGAGAATTATGGTAGATTCACACCAACGTCCGGATCCGCTCAGTGACGATATTGTTCCGCATGAGAGCTTATTGATATGGTGTAAAATAGCGTTGTAGAACTTTGAAAGAACTACTTCTTTTGGCAACAGTTCCTACTTCATTCATTGTTCATTGAACAAATACTTCAATTGAAGTCGGTAGTTCATTTTAGCGTTCATTCATTTCAATAACTTAATTTCATTGAACAAATATTTCAATTGAAGTTGGTAATTCATTTTAGCCTTCATTCATTTCATTGAACAAATACTTCAATTGAAGTTGGCAGTTCATTTAAGCGTTCACTCATTTCATTGAAAGAAGTACATCAATTTGCAGCAGTACAGTTGCGAAGGTGAACTTTATTTCGGCGAGGAATCGGTTCCAGTTCTTTTCACTTTGAAATCTCTACCGACTAGTACTTTTTATTTTGGTAAGGAACCGGTTCCAGTTCTTTCCACTTTCAAAGCGCTACCGACTACTAGTAGTAGGAACCGGTTCCAAAAAGAACTGAACAAATAACCGGATAAATTCAAATCTCTTTTTTGCAAGTTCGACTTCAATTGAAGTGTTCACTTCGAAGGGTTCATTTCAAAGAACTAACAATTCGTGAAGCATTCACAAAACATTGAAGTTTTTCCCAACGCTAGTATAAAAATATTATAATATAAAAATATTAATTATTAAAAATATTATTTAGTAATAAAAAAATGGTTTTTAATAAAAAAAATCTGCGATGTAAGTATTTTTACACTTCAAAATAATTATTTAATTAAATAAGTAGTGAAATATCATAAGGGTGGGCAGAAGGATATACTGCCACACAACTTTGTCTTGGCACATACTCCTTGATTGATATTCATACCATATCAATAAGCTCTCTTGCGGAACAATATCGTCACTGAGCGGATCCGGACGTTGGTGTGAATCTACCATTGATGCGAGCACTGACGACCTCCGTTGCCGAGCGGTCAAGATCCTCGACTACGGGTCCGGAGGCCGCGGGTTCAAATCAATAACGCAAATCTAAGTCGACAGACTTTCAAAACCTACCTTTGTTTTATTATTAAATACGAGGGTCATCCAGAAAGTGAGGTTACAACATTTATGCAGAATCGAAAAATGCTTGTATTCAATTGAAATTCACAGGATACCTTAAAATACGAGGCCTGTTCAAAAGAAGAGGTGAATTTTGAATTTTCGCGGGCTGTGTACATTCGATTATCGTTTTTTTTTGTTATGTTGGTACACATATGTTTATCATATGTTAGCATTATCAGCCATTTTGTATTAGTGGTTTGTTTTTGACAACTGGAAAGGTTAGTCACGTTTTTGTGTGTTCTTCGATTATTTACTTTTGAAAAAAACCTTGTGCGATATTCATATACGAGTATAAAAAAAAAAACTTTGTAAATCATTTTAACGGTGTATTGATATTGTTTTGTTTAATATGTTCAAATATGTTTATTAAAAATGTCCGAATTCCATGTGGGCGGTAACTAATAGGCCATCCAACTTCCTTTAACCCTTATCACTCGAGAAAAAAATCATATAGGTTTCCAGCAACTCGAGGATTTTTTTAGCAAAAATATGAGAAAAAACTAAGATATTCTTAGAAAATTAGAAAAAAATATTTTTTGGAAAGGTAGCAAATAAAAATGCTTATTTATGTTTGCAAATATATATTTATTATAGAAAGTAAGTATTTATGAAAGAAAAAAACGGCAAATTTTAGTTTTTATAATTCCTTAAAGTATGGTATTTTTCAAAACAATCACCCAAATGCATCCCCCGTTTTCCAGGACAAGTGTCACAATACTCGCTGGTCTCCCGTCTCCCGCCTTTTACTGCCCTTTTTGAGCAGACCACACAGTCCCTCTTAGGACCTTTCCTTAAAATGTGCAGTTTTCCATTGAGCCTGGTCTCTGATGGAGTGGAAGTAGATGGCCTACTTCGAGGCTCTTTGTACTCACCCACTAACTGATCAACCAAAACTTTTATTTACTTTAAATGGCTTAGTGGTTTTTCGTTATTTTTCTTTTTTATGGATTTATACAAGATATACGAATTTATGGAACATATCTCCATCCCCCAAAAAAAAGTTCGCGCCACCATTTACATCTTCCTCTTGTATATCTACGTCGGAAGCACTCGAACTGCTACTTGTGTCCAAAACACGCATTTTTTTCTTCTATTCACTATCTGAACTGTCATGTTGCATTGAAATATCGCCGGTACAGTCATTTTCACATTCAAAAACAAAGTCATCATCACTAATTTCGTCTTCATACATATTTACTATGGAGTAAAAAAATATTTGAATAAATAACTGCGTATTAATTGTTAAAAACAAAAAAAAATGTAGCACAATACACAAGCATTCAGTAGCAGGTACTAGACGCAACTAACTGTAAACATGAAGAAACCTGTCCGTGCACCCTTGGATTTTGTAAACAATAAAATGTATGACTATTGTTCATGGCGCCGCTGCAGCGTCTAACGAGTGGAATTAAAATTGTATATGGCGCCGTAGCGGCGCCTCTCGAGTAATAAGGGTTAACACTTGAAGTAACAATATATGGAGGGATAGCTAATTATTTTTACCCAACCTACGCAAACTTGCGAAAAAACACTTTCTCCGGGTTTTTACATCGTACACCATAAGAGAGAAAGAGACAACAAATTTAATTCCCCGCTTTTACGTAGTGACGCAATGATCTTAAGCTACTGGGCCACCGCGGGACTCCGCACACATTTTTTACTATGGCACTAAACTTGACACAACTAAACGGTTTATTTGCTTATATGCTATATTTTTATTGATAAAAATACTGTGAAAAAGTGGCTATACGAATAAACAAAAACATTATGTCGACATGTGCTGTGAATGGATATACAAATACCGTAGCCCCAGTCTTAGCCACGCCCTTTTCCAACCGAGTCAGTTACTTCAAGGTAAAAGCTAGTAAAAACTGACTACAGATCGATCTACAGCTATACCTCTTGTATATTATTGCTCTAAGGGTTAACATATCTTTGTCTCTTTCTACAGAGTCAGTATAAAGTCAACCGTCATGACTACACTGTTTAGCAAAGGTACATCTTCATGTATATTCTTAATCCAAGGTTCATACGCTCTATATATGGCCAAACCATTTAAGCGTACCTTTCTTAATCTTGCCCATTATGCTTACATACGTCTCAGGGATCTCATTTCTGCAGCATTCAGTCTAATTTCATCCTCGCTATATTCAAATGTCTATGAACCAATCAATTCCATGTTTTGAATTCTAATTTATATGCGCTATATAATTTGAAATATTACACATCAACTTCTTTAGAATGTGACCGATAAAAATAAAATATTTGTGCGCGATCTTCGCGAAATAAAATGAGACATGCTTTTTGGCGACGTTTTTATGGTTTACAGCCAGGCAATTTCGACCTTATCGCCACCAGCGCAAGGAGTGCGTGACTTGGATGGGATTCCAAGGTCGTTTAGGGAGTGCTTCGCGTCGACGTGCGTTTCCTTCTTGTACCCAAGTTTAAAAGAGGAACGGTCAGATGGTTCTGCGAGCACGTAGAGCGGATGCACAGAGAAAGGTGTGTAGGGAGAATGTATGACGCGAAACGAAAGGTAAAATAAATTGAAGCGTCTCGAGGAAGACGTGGCATGACCGAGCGAATCAAAAACTTGAGTCGGTTCATTTCCAGTCAGAATAATAGAAGAGTATTCCTAATATGAGACTATGCATGAATGTGAATGAAGCAAAGAGTGTGTTCCAAGACAGATATGTTATAAAAAAATAATAATAGCAGTGAATTTATATAATTTGTTTTAAATGCAGGGTATGCTGCGAGGCTGAATGTTGTGGGGAAGGGAAAGGAGATGGGAAAGAGGAAGGTTGGGAAGTACCTGGCTATTCAGATCTGGTCACCAAACACGGCTAAAGCCATTTCAAGCAAGGTTTCAATTTGAATAGTGATCTTTCACCGGGGCGATACTTAGAGTAATCTACCACTCTGGAGCGTGTCGCGAATATACCATATGTTATTTTTTGTTGATTAAAAGTGTTGCGACACGTATTAACTGTATAATATGTATTTGCGCACGCCGAGTTTGAACCCGCGACCTCTGGATTCGTAGTTAAGTGTCTTACCACTTGACCACGGAGGCTGTCGACATATAGTATAGCGCAGTTTTGTGCCAGTTCACCTCAAGCGCGCTTTAAGTTAAATAACCTAACCTAATATAACAACGAGAAAATAGTATATAACATATATGTATGCAAATTAAAAGTATTTAAAATCATGATCGTTATCATAATACGTGCGTGCGTGCTAACATTGACATATTAAAAAAATAATTGACTAAAAGCTAAGGGAGGAAAAAAACCCAGCTGTAAAGTATGGGTAGATATGAACAAATTTGCTAAAGCTAAGGAAATAAGCAGTAAACTAGCAGTCCACAATGGAGTGCTGATACCAACCCTGACGTGTGGCAGTGAGGCATGAAACTGGCAGAGGAAGGATGAAAGTGGACTGAATGCTGTGAAAATGAGAACACTGAGACATATGTGCGGTAAAACCATGTATGACCGTGTTAAAAATGTGGATATCCGGAAAGAATGCAAGGCTGATGTGAGCGTAATGAATAGGATCAAGAAAGTGACGCTTAGATGGTTTGGGCATGTAGAGCGAATGAACGAAGAAAGGCATGTGAAAAGAATACGTCACGCGAAATCGAATGAAAGAAGTTGCGGACGTCCGAGGTAGACATGGCACGATCAGCTGAATCAATTACTTGAATCGGGCCACGTGAAGAGTCAGAATAACAGAAGAGTATGTATGAGACGGTGTATGAATGTGAACGAAGCAAGGAGTGTATGCCGAGACAGAGTTGTATCTCTCTGCCTACCCCTGCGGACAAACGGCGTGATGGTTAGTCAATTGATTAAGAAAATGAAATTGAAGAGTGTCCGTTTTTGAAAACATCAATAATTAAATATCCTAAGGTCACGATTGTAACATTACAAAAGCAAGCAGTCTGAATGAAGCAATAACAAAATAACAAGAAAATATTTTATGACGATAAGTATATCGTTGCCGGAAAGCCAAAGAGCTGAAGCGCCATTTTGGGAAGTTTCCACCAGAGCACTTTAAAGTTTTTAAGTTTTACAATAAAATTCATAAGTCTTTAGTACCTGCTTGGATTTTATACACCAAAGTTAACTCGGGTAACTAAATGGTCTCACTGAGTTACCTGAAGCGACAAAAAGCTAAAAAAAAGTCCCAAACTCGTGTCGCTTGAGTCGAGCCTTCTCCCAAATGATAAATATACTTTAGATGGCTGAAGGGCCACAAAAGTCTTCAGAATCAAACGAGAGTCAGAGCATTCGATACAGAAAAATAAACTGATCAAAACTGCATGTTTGACTCATTTTTGACCGCTGTGTCGCTTAAGCCCTTTTGCCTTTCCAGCGACGATGTGGTTTCCAGTCGACAGTAGGACGTTGAATACCAAGAATACACAAGTAAGGAGAAAACCGTAACTAAGCTTGTTAAGGACGCAAAGAAATATAGTTTTAAATTCTATTTCTACATACAGGAAGTGTTTGACACGTTTGAACTCTGTTAAGTTCTGTACGTTGTTTTGACGGCAGCTTATTCCAGATGACTGGGCCAGATATACGGAAAGCGCGATCACGGTAGACGGGTTTATTTGACGGAGATAGTTCAACTAAGCGATTCGCAGTATCAATATCTGCTGACCTCAATGTTAGCTGTCTATCGTCCCTTCCCAACCCTGAATAGTTGGTTATGACAAAATGTTGCTGAAAATATATTTGAGATAGCTGAAGGGCCACAAGTCTTCAGAATCAAACGAGAGTCGGAGCGTTCGATGCAGAAAAAAGAACCGATCAAAACTGCATGTTTAACTCATTTTTGACCAAGTGTCGTTTGAGCCTTTTCGCCTCTCCGGCGAAGATATTAATAATAATATTTGGATAACTTGTATAGCGCCCTTTTTGTGAAAAATCACCTCACGGCCGCTGTACAAATCTTAAATTCTAGTCAATATTAATTCCTAGTTTATATAAATATACAGCAACATACTTACCTGGCAGGACACAATCACTATATCATAATAACTTAAAATTTATCTGATTCTTACATATGTATTTTTTTAATAATTTTTTTTAGGGCATGAAAGCAACTTTAAAATATAGTTTATCGAAGGCCTTTTAAAGTTTTTCATAGTGAGGAACAGATAATGATGAAAATCTTCCAATGCATTTAAGGAATGAGAGTCTGAAAAGTTTTCTTGGTTTGAACAGAGATTCTATTGGGCTTGTTACATCTTGATTACGGATATGATTTTCTGAAAAAAAAAGGGTTTTGAGTTTGGGTCTGAATTCTGTCGAGTCTTTTATTACTCTCAGATCATGTGGTAGTCCATTCCAGGCTTTAGGACCTGACACTCCTGCAGCGCGCTCTCCGAACTTAGTGTCTGGTGTGCGCTTTGGTTCCTTCAACCTTCCGATAGCCGGTGACATTGCCGATCTAAGAGTCGACTGTCGCGAATTGGGATCTTCAGGAATACACAATTCCGATAAATAAGCCGGAGCCATTCCGTTAATTGATTTGAATACCATCCAGCAAAGCTTGAGGTGGATTCTTTCGGGACATTTAAGCCAGTGAAGATTTTTGAGGTGCTCTGAGATATGGGAGTATTTTGATACGCCGGTGATAGGTCTTGCCGCGGTGTTGAAGACTAGTTGAAGTTTGTTAATTTTATATTTAGGAAGACTAGCGTAGTATATTCCGTTGCAGTAATCTAAACGCAAAACGACCTACGAGTTTACAAGTAATTTGGTTGCCTCTGTTGGCAGGTTTCTTTGAACTGATTTTATTCGTCTTAATTGAAAGAACCCTGTGCTCACAGTCCTGTTAATTTGAGATTTAAGGGAGAAATCAGCATCCAGATTAACACCCAGAAGTTTGATGGATGTCTTTGGAATAATGTCACTTCCTGAGACAGCTATTGGGGAGTTATCGATGTTATGCTGACGTCTGCTTGTGGCGGTCCAGAGAAACTCTGTCTTTGATGGGTTCAATTTTAGTCTATTTGAAGTCATCCAGAGAGTGATCGCTTTTAGACACTCAGTCATGCGAATTTTCAGACTGTCTATTTCTGTCGGGGAGCAGTAAAAGTAAACTTGCTGGTCGTCGGCGTAGCAATGTGATATAAGAACCAAATGATTTGATTATTTGAGCGACATCATTTATGAAGAGGATAAAGAGTAGTGGGCCCAGAACGGAACCCTGGGGTACTCCAAATGAAAGGGTTGTGAAATTTGATTGATTTATTCTCACCTTGACGGCTTGTGAACGGTTACTTAAATACGATGTCAGCCAATTCTTAACGCCACAGTTTAAACCAAACATTTCTTTTAGTCGTGTGATAAGAAAACCGTGGCCAATCGCGTCGAAAGCGGCGCTCATGTCTAGGACTGAAAGAAGTGCCAACTTTCCTGACTCGATGGCAAGAGTGATATCCGACAGAACACCTAGTAATCCAGTTTCTGTCGAGTGGAACTTTCTGTAAGCAGATTAATATTTAGTTAACAATTTATATGATAGGTTATCTGTGAGGCAGTAATTTTAAGTCTTAGATATAAATGGAAGATTTGAAACGGGTCGGTAATTTGATAAATCTTCAGCGTCCAGTTGCGGTTTTTTTATTAATGGAGTTACGACAGCTGATTTAAGTGATTTGGGAAAATCAGCTGTGCCAAGTGACTTATTGAAAAGATGAACTAGAAAAGGAGCTATTTCATTGCAACACTTCTTCAGAAGCCACGTCGGATTAGGGTCGAGAATACACTGTTTGTTTGGTGAGTTGAGTATTAGCCTCCTCACTTCTTCGAGGGATGAAGGTTTGAATTCGGAAAAGGTTTCGCTATTACTGTTAGTGAAAGATGGTGGTGAGGCGGAGATTGTCAGGGCGCGTATCCGGAGCTATGTCGATTGTATTTTCGGTACGAACATCAGCAGCCACCGTCAAGTTAATCCCTTTAGTCCAATATTCGGACTTTTTTGACTCAATGAGGATTGTGTAGCTCTTTTTGAGCCTGTATCCGATCGTCCCGTGAGGCAACGCCCGAGTGTCTGTAAGACCTTTCTAGCGTGCGCGTCAATCTCTTCTGACTCCGACATTCTTCGTTAAACCAGTCGTCGGGTTTTCGTTGAAGTTGGTGCATATTTATTTAACAGATTTGAGAGTACAGTGTTATACTCTTCCACCAGCTTGTTTGCTGATTCTGTCTGCCAAACGCTAGGCGTGCATAGTGGAGAGTTAAATCTATCTATATATATATTATGCTGTCGGTTTATGAGACGCATTCGAGGGTTGAATCATTTTATTTTTTGGCCGTAAGATACATACATACAAAATTATTGGCTATGCAGCTTCACACTGTCAACTGTACAGTTGCTAGTGTAGATTTTGTCAATACAAAAAATCTACATCTGTAGATTCAACTATTGATTATGGCATTCCCGTTTGGGGTGTGTTGTGAGGCTGAAGGAGTGTGGAGGGGAAGATGAAGGTTGAGAAGTACCTGGCTATTCAGATCTGGTCACCAAACATGGCTAAAACCATTTCTGTCTTTCACCAGGGTGAGAAACTTAAATAATAATAAATACTATGTAAGTGAAACCTTCCAGAATGATACTCTCAGGATCGCCCTGGTAAAAGGGCACCATTCTGAATCGAAATGTTGCTTTAAATATCGTGCTTGATGTCCAGATCTGAATAGCCAGGTATAATTTATAACCATCACCTTCCTCTTTGCACTTCCTTCAACCTCACAACATCCCCATTAGAGGTTTCCAGGGGACAACTGGCTTCCAAGCAGCTGGGACTCTTCTGCAGTATTCACATAAAAAAGAAAAATAAATAAAAATTGAATACATCATGTACTCACTCATTTCAATAGGTGCTTGTTTAGGTAGTAGACTCTTCCCTCTTCGATATAGTAGAACTTTACATTTAAAACTCACACAAGCCACTTTACATATTTAAACGCGACAATCGAGCTTTGTTCTTGCTAAATAAACGAATTTCAACAAATGTCTGACCGTTCTAGCGATACTTTGTATTAAAACTCCAACCGGACGAGATTCTCTTTGGAGAGTGATTTTGAATAACTATTTGACCTTTTTGGAGATAAAACCTAGCGGGACACGATTCGAGGTCAATGGTGGAGATAGCGGTTTCTCCGCGGGATTTGAAGCCGACTCTTTTCACAGGGAATTAGAGCAAAGTTCTCTGTTGACAATAATAATTAGGCGAGAAGTCATCCTACCACATATCCCATATGACTTTTGACAGTTCTGCCATCCTTGCAGTGGGAAAAAGTGTGGCCAGCGTTAAAAAATTATTTTATGAAAATACATATTTATGAATACCGCACTACCTTACTGTAAATTGCTGTAAATCAGCAGGGTAAAATTTGTAATTTATATGATTTAATTTTACATATAAGCATTAATGGTTGATTTGCGGTTAATTTTCTAAAAAAAAAAAAATGAGTAAAAAAATTAAAAGTCCTATACTGTGCTCAAAAACTTACGTTTGCCTAGTGTGGTGCCTCTAGATAGCGTGTTAAACTCTGCCTGTATAAATAAACTACATAATGAGAAACAAATTCATTCAAAGGTATTTTTATAATAAATTGGGGAATATTTTAAGTATTTTACAAATAGTTATTTTTTTCACGGCGCCCCATTCAAAAAAAGTGGTCTGGTAATTAAGATTCTATACAATGCATTTAGTGATTGCGGGTTATAATTCCAGCGTACTCAAGCAAATTTTATTTTTCTCATTTCAAATTTGATTCATTTTAAATAATTAAAAAGTTAAAACGTGTTTGGTGACCAAATTTAAATATTCAAATACTGCCTTCCTTTCCTCACACTCTTTTTAGCCCCTAATCATATCTAGATTAAGGATGATATTGTCTTATTGGCTTTGAGCAATTTGGACTCTGGTAAAATATTTAAATAAATAAAATAAAACTATTAATAAGCGAAACAGCGTTTTTGACATAACTAACCCCGTTTTATATGAGTACGTAGCCGCTATTAGAAGAAACATAAAAGGCTACATAAAAGTCCACTCGCCACAAAAAAGAAGATGAAGATCTTTTAAAATGACAGCAAAAAGTACATAGAAATAAAAAGACTAGCGATGGGAAAAGCTTCACAGATTTGTGAATGCTTCACGAATTGATACTTCTTCAAAATGAACCCTTCACGATGAACCCTTCAATTGAAGTAACATATTAAATTTGGGGGGGTTGCTAGCGATAAATGTACCAAATAATAGTCACGTTTTTTTCTTAATAGTTTTATTCGGGACAGCTCTCCCAACCACATAACCCACTTCTCCATTATTATATAGCAAAAATTATACCGTGTAGAAAAACTACTTATTTCTTTCTTCTATGTGTGTATTGATGAATTGTCTATTACTAGTTTCTTGTCTATTGTTTCTCGATGACAGCTGCCCATATGTTTGAGTTGTTGTTGTTGGCGGTATAATGCCTTAAAAGGAATGATGTACAATAAGTATGCATAGCCTTACAGAGAATTTGCAAAAAGCAAATGTAGTAATTGCGAAATTTCCAGTTTCTGTAAGAGCGATGTGAACGTTTTTCAGGGCTTGAAGTACAATTTGAATATTTCTTACTGTACACAGTTTGACAGTTTGCTTAGCAATAGGGTGAATATTGCGCAAATGACGATTCATATTACAGGCATTGCCTCCTTTATGGATATAACTTTAGAACAAAAGTTGCATTTGGCCTGGTAAATCTCAACTTCCTTAAAATAAGCCCATATTTCACTTTGCTTTCTCGTTTAACGGCCATCAATACTTTAGGTAGAGATTATATAGTCCTATAGACAAAACAAGCACAGAAATCAAAAGCAACTGTCACTGGTACGTGCGAGGGAACGGATAACTAAAAATATACTTCATTGCTTCATTCATTCTTCGAACTAAAATCGAAGGAAGAAGGGAATGAACAATTGAACTGTGGATGATGCAATATTTCAGTCTTTCGAACGAATGAAAAATTGAAGTTCGAAGTAGATGCCATAGATCGTTCAAGCAGGAGTACCAACTTAACCAACTTCAATTGAAGTATTTGTTCAATGAAAAATGAATGAAGTTGGGACTGCTGTCAAAAGAAGTACTTCTTTGAAACAGTTCTTTCAAAACTGTCACAACGCTAAAAAAGACAACTTGCTTGTAATCATGGCGTCTGAACGATATAGTTTTTCCCTCACAACTTTCAGGTATTATTCTTGTCATTTTATCAAAATCAACTCGTTAATCATCTATTTTCATGGCATATATTATATTTCTTCAAATAAAACCGTAAAAATGTTTATTCGAGATTTTTTCTAAACGCTAAAATTTGGCTGTTGACTTTTGACATCGGTGTTATATCAATGGTATTACTCTTATTAATATACTTATTTAGTTAGTTAACATCATTTGCATTACTTTACGGTGTTTGCCTACTTTAATTATCATTTTAAGACATTTTGTGATGAATTATTTTTCGTCGACCGGATAACCTAAAAATTGTGCAATTTCGTATCAATAATTTTTTTTGTAGAAATTTACAATTCACGTTTTAAATGTAGGTATGTAAATGGGTGTAGAATTACAATTAGCAGAAATAAAATAGATTCCTTAAATGTTTGTGATTTTGTTAGTATTTTTTCTAAGAATTTTGCTTTGTCACGATTTTGAAATTTTGACTTTGTTGACACATTTTGTCGAGTGACGATTTTTGTTCTAACTAGTTGTAGCCTTGTACACCTAATGACCGTTTGGGTCATCTTAGATGAATATAATTAGATTCGAAACTAGGATCTTAATAAAATAATAATAATAATAATAAATGGATTACTTTTATAGCGCCGTTTTTGTGGGAAGATCACCTCAAGGGCGCTTTACAAATTAATTCATCTAACCTATAATTTATCACTTAAGCTTATAACTAATAACTTACAGTTAAGATTTATTACTAATGGCTTACAACTAGTGACTTACAATAAGGACTTATGGCTTGTAACTTACTACTGAGTATAACTTATAACTAGTAACTTACATCTAAGATTTCATTATTATTACTTCATCACCTCTTCATTATTGCTCCACATTTGCATTACTGTTCAACTATTCTTTTCTTGTGCAACGACATATAATAGAACAAGTTTCAAATTCTCAACAAAAATATAAAAAATAAAGAGGAATGAGAATTATACATGGCAAAATAGATTTTAAAAAGTAGTAAAAATGTCAGGCGACAAACTAAATTGGCTAACAGGAAACAGATGCTAACATTAAAAACATTAATATTTACACATACAATAAAAATACAAATAAAACTTATTACGAACTTATTACTAAATTATTTACAACGTGGATATTCACAGACATAATACAAGGAAATTTAAAGTGATTTGACTGACCCCAACAGTAGCTTACAAGCGGCTCTCGGCGCATGACGTACGCTAGCCAAACGAGTCTGTCCTAAAATGTTGATGTACTGCTAAACTTACCAACAAAAAAATTTCCTAAAATTTGGTAAAGCCGACCGTAAATTTCCCCAATAACAGCAAAATTTTAAAATGATACCTGGAAAATTTCTGAAATGTATGTATTTTTTTCTTCATTCTAGTCCGTCTGGAAAGTTGGTTCAAATAGAATATGCTCTCGCTGCCGTTGCCGCAGGTGCACCCTCTGTTGGAATTAAAGGTAATCAAAACTCTTATGGTATCAATTTCCTGTCTTTTTATTAACAATAAGGAAGTTGAGTCCATTTTTTTTATATTTTTTTATCAATATCCACCTTCAAACTTAAATATAGGTATTTTTTTTTTTTTTTTTTTTTAAGTTAGTTTTTTATAGTTAAATTAATTCTCAAAGTTTGAATTTTGTACACGCCGCCAAAACGGCAATATCTCAGAGGTAAGGAGGGGGGTGGGTGCGTGACGCGTTTTGTACCTTCAGAAGGGGCACCGCACGGTACTTATATTTGACATCGCACATTGTCGTTATCCAGCTGTCAGTTGCATATTTGTTATTTTGTGTTTTTTCTTCAATTTTACCGCTTTTAATTTAACAAAACCTTATAAAATGTCAGGAGATAATACGTCTTGCTATTGCATCATACTAATGTGTAAAAATACAAGCATTACTGCAATTTACAATCATTCCAAGAAATGAAATTTTACGTAAAAAATGGTTCACCGCCATTTACTTCGCGGCATCGCATCGTACGAAAACGGTACATTTGACGTTCGACTAATATGAAGCGTTTCTATTTTATGGCGTTTTAACTATTTTTCAAGAAGGGTTTATTAATTCTGGGAATAATAATATGGAAATATACATATATATTCAGAATCTGTGTTTTTCGATCTACATGCACATATTTTTTTAAAGTCATAATATTTTTCACTCAACTTCTCTATTGGAACCAGGAGACATGAAATAAAAATTATAAAATACGTCTCACTAGTGTATTCAATTAACTAACTAACTAACCATCACGCCGTTTCCCCGCAAGGGTAGGCAGAGAGGACGGACCGCCATACAACTCTGTCTTGGCACACACTTCTTGCTTCATTTACATTCATACATCGTCTCATACATACTCTTCTGTTATTCTGACTCTTCACACGACCCGATTCAAGTATTTGATTTACTTGATCGTGCCATGTCTTTCTCGGGCGTCCTCGACTTCTTCCATTCACTTTCGCATCATATATTCTTTTCACACTCCTTTCTTCGTTCATTCGCTCTACATGCCCAAACCATCTAGTATTCAAGCTACAACATATACTTTGTAACAAACTTCACGCTCAACGATGGTTTTGCGTACGACTTTGGAAGCTTGCGGCTAGCGAGGCAACGGAGTTGTACACGAAGTTGTGTCGTTAAGTTTCATCTCAAAATTTTGTGACGCGATGCTTTTCTGGCCTCCTATTGGTTCGACCAATTAACAAATTACATCATCGGATTTACTGTGATGTGAATTTGAGGAGTGTTTATATCGATGTTCCCGCCTGTTCTTTGCCTTACGTTAGACGAGTTTCCGTGCATCTTTGCAATAGTACTGTATCAAAATATATCTAGCCGTTGGAAATGACAGCTAGATGCCGCTGACGTCCAACGAGAATATGAGTAGCTTCATACGAATATTATTCGACGCAATACAGTCTTCACACTCTCGTCTTATAATGTCCCTATTGTTTCAGCTTCAGCGCTAAATAAATAAAAAAAGTGTAAGGTGTATACTTTGTGAACGATATTATGCATAATTTAGAATGATCTTTTGGTCGTATACCTCCCTATTAGACGTCTTTGCAGATTTTCCTATCCGAAAAGGCCGATATGTAGCGCCTAGCGTCAAGTGAATCTACCAATGGCAAGTAATATTTAGCTGTTAAATAACACCCCCAAATATTGTGGTGTCAACATCGGCGTTATTTCCAACAGTTATATTCAACAGTTGACAATTGCCAACGATAAGGACAGTGGCGCTGTTTAGAATTGTCGTCACCGCTCAGTACTACTCTGCAGTATGTCGAATGATAAATCAATTCCGCGTCTCCGATAATTCCAGCATCCAACGGGGTGGTCATAGCGACGGAGAACAAGCACAAGAGCCTGCTGTACTGCCCGCAGTCAGTCAACAAGGTGGAGACCATCACCGAGTGCGCCGGCGCCGTGTACTCGGGCATGGGCCCCGACCACCGTCTCCTCGTGAAGCGCGCGCGCAAGATGGCCCAGCAGTACAAGCTGATGTACGGCCACACCATCCCCACGGCGCAGCTGGTGCAGCGAGTGGCCGCCGTCATGCAGGAGTACACGCAAACTGGGTGAGATGTTGCTAATATTATTCACTCATGTATTAACGGACTATTGTCCAATTACAAAAAATGCATAACACGAAATGTGAAAAAAGAGCGACAGAGAAAGAACAGCACATACATAATATTATAATGAAGCAACGACAAAAATATACATAAGAAAGAACATTCAAGTCAAAAGCCTCATTGGGTAGAGTCGTAAAGAATGACAAAAATCATTTAGACTGCTCCCAACAATGTCAAGACCATGGCTTTAGTTGACAAGTCTCCATATTCTGGACAGTGGAGAATGATTCAATTCAATAAAATTATTTATTCATTTTAAAAACATTACAAAATATAATTTCAAGGCGTTTTTATAGATGTATACAAAAATGTATATGGGTTGTACAAAAAATAGAGTACAAAGCATATATACTAAGACAATAGAAAGGTAAATTAGTGATGAAAAAGATATACAATTTCTAAGATTTCATAACTAAACAAGATGGATAAGTAATATGCAGTAGTTAAGCAAGCAGCAATAGAGTTTGCGGTTTAAAGGCAGTTTCACTGACTTAAAAAATGTCGATATCCGAAGCGATTAGATTCAACAGCAAGAGTGCCCTCCCCGCCGGCATGACCATTGGCAAGTTAGTCCTGCGGGCCGGGAGATAAAACAATCCATGCTGTCGATGATACCCATAATTAGTAGAGGGATGATTGAGGAACAGCAATTCGTTGTTTCCGCCTCTACGGCAAGGAATGTTGGACTGGACCAGTTGCAGCAGAGAAGGTGAGTATAATATGAGGAAAGCGTTTTTTGCAGGAGTACACTCAGACGGAGTGAGATGATAATCGTGTGAGGAGAGAATCGGTGCTGACGAAGGTGTCTGTTTATTGTTCCAGAGGCGTGAGGCCGTTCGGAGTGTCCCTGCTGATATGCGGATGGGACAGCGGACGTCCCTACCTCTTCCAGTGCGACCCCTCCGGCTCGTACTTCTCCTGGAAGGCCACCGCCATGGGCAAGAACCACGTCAACGGCAAGACCTTCCTCGAGAAGAGGTGCGCCAACCTACCCTAACTTGACCTCGTCCAACGCAATTCGACCTAACCTAACCGTACATACCCTAAACTAATGTAGCCCGACCCAACCTCTGGATAAGAGGTGTACTTAGTATTCGGTATGCACTTTACCCAGTACAACCTAACTTTTACCCTTGCAGTAAGAATACATGGAGCGGCACCTTTGCGAAACAGTGAAGTCAGTATTGTTGACTTTATACCGACTTGATAGAAAGAGACAAATATATATTGAAGGATGTCGGATAGCATATTAGTTACCGCCCACATGGAATTCGGACATTTTTAATTTTACCATTGAAATGATTTGTTAAGTCAAAATATCACACAAACACTAATAACAGAAGGTTTGCCCAAATAATGATGGAAGTTTTTGTTGATTTTACGTCTTTATATCATTCAAAATGTGGAAATTTTAAAGTTTGGTCAAAAATATTGAAAACTGCTGAAACACCTCTGAAAAGTGATGTTTTATAATCTTTGTTTGGTCTTATTTGAACATTCACGCATAGCACATGTCACCGTCGTGTTTGATTTATTTGTATAACCACAACACAAATATAGAAAATAACCTCAAAATCCGCTGACGAAAGTTATGCGACTCGGTAATGTAAAGTTAGCGCAGACGGAGAACATGCTTACATATTTAGAAGTGCTGCGATAGTATGTGACGACTTGTCTTGTCTCTTTCTCTCTCACGGTTTACGACGTAAGAACACGAAGAAAGTGATTTATCGTAAATTTGTATAGGTTGGGTAATTTTTTTTTACTCTGTCTCCATGTATATTCTTACTGCAAGCTTTTACCTGAACATTTCTAAACACTGACAAAAGTCAAATAATTGAATAGTGTAGTCCGTTCACGGTATTAATAATTGTTACCAATCAGTACATTGTCAAATGTCATATCTTATTTTTTTTTTTAAAAGAAAGACACATTCCCGGGTTATGAATAACCTGACAATATTTGAAGAACTCCTGCTGCCATCATAGAAGCGGGAGATGTTGCTTGTGCGACGATGTGGCAGAGGAATTGAACGCACGCCGCCCGGGCGGGAATCCGACGCGTTTGTCCACTCGGCTGCCGACCGGTCGTCTGCGCGCAGAGCACTGAAGAGATAAAACTCTAGAAGTGTGTTGTGGGCATCTCCGCTGTGCACCGAAGCGGGGTCAGGCAGCCATGCCGCTGGTCGGAGAGTCTGGGAGACAGGTTGAACGGTTATCGAAATACGTTTTATTGTTGATTTCAGATACAGCGAAGATTTGGAGCTCGACGATGCTGTCCACACCGCCATTCTCACTCTCAAGGAAGGATTCGAGGGGCAGATGACGGCAGACAACATACAGGTACAGTTTTATCTATGAGGCCTGTTCAAAAGAAAAGGTGAATTTTGAATTTTCGCGGGCTGTGTACATTCGATTATCGATTTTTTTTGTTGTCATGTTGGTGCACATATGTTTATCATATGTTAGCATTATCAGCCATTTTGGATTAGTGGTTTGTTTTTGACAACTGGAAAGGTTAGTCACGTTTTGTGTGTTCTTCGATTTTTTACTTTTGAAAAAAAATGGATCAAAGAATAAAATCCACGATTTGTTTTTCCACAACTCCAGGACGCTCATCGTCATTAACATCTTCTCGGCCTTCTGTAAAGTGTTTATAAGTGGTATGTGGATGTACACAGCCCGCAAAAATTCAAAATTCACCTTTTCTTTTGAACAGGCCATGTATATATATACATATTTCAAAACAAAATTTTGAGATACCTAAAAAAATTGCATTTTTCTTCGGATCCTCGAAATCGGAAACCATCGGAAAAATTACCGAGAAATTTGATCAAAGTGTTGAACAGACGACGACCTCCGCAATCGAGTGGTTGAGACTACGAATCTAGAGGTCGTTGGTTCAAATACCGGCGTGCGCAAATAAATATTATTCAATTAATATAAATTATATTTACGGCACGTTCCAGATTGGTAGATACTCCAAGGATCTCCCTGGTGAAAGACCACCATTCAGAATCGATATGTTGGCTTTAGCCGTGTTTGTTGACAAGATTTGAATAGCCAGGCACTACCTCCCAACCTTCATCCTCCCCGTTTCCTTCCTCTCCCTGCTGCCTCCAGCCTCACAACATACCCCATTTATGGATCCCATAGTCCCACTGGCTCCAGACGGTCGGGACTCTTGTGCGGTATTCGCTATAAAAAAATATTAAAAGTATGTATTATATTAAACAGCAAGTAGTGTGGATAAAATCAAAAAAACAAGATATTATGTTTTTTTTATCTGGTCACATTATTTCATTAACACACAGCGGTCCGCTTACCCAGATGTGGGTATTTTGCGCGGCAGTTCCGTAAGTCCGGAGACCCGGAAATGGGTATTTCGTAGTATGAACGTTTGACTTGAAAAAACTTACATGTTTTCTAACATCGGTGTTGTAATAATTATAAAGTATACACTTCATAAATGTAAAGTATACCATAAAGATATCATAAACAAAAAAATGTAATTATGTCGTACAGCACTTTATAAGAATTTATTTTGAAGCAAACAGCACACACGATTTTTGAATGGGAATGTGTAAAACGACACCCGTTGGAGATAAAGGTCCCTTGTTATCTTGTCGATTACGGTCGCTTGGTGATTAATTATATTGACATTTTTATGACTCACTTGAAATTACTATGAACTTGACAACAGTCAGTGGTTCTTAAATATTTGTATTTTAAATATTTTTTATATCGCTTTTGTATGTCCGCACTTTTGACCAAGCAATGACCAAAGGGTGTGGCCTAAACTCGAGTAAAATCACTAACAGGGTTGTCACAAATTAAGTAAATTAGGTATTTTGTTGTGAGTAGGTAGTTGTAAATCATTAAAAAGAATGAATGTTGTATATTTTTTGTTTATTCAAAATATACATTAATCAATAAGATTATTAAAATCTTATTTATAGATAAAAAAATATAAACGAATTAAATTATTAGTACAGAACATTTTATAATACATATTATAAAATGAACTTCAGTTCCATCAACAAAAATAGTTTACAAACAAAAGTAAAATAATCTTTTTTCATCCTTTGAAATCTAAAAATAATTAAATAAATAATAATATTCCAATTTTGGCATAGCCCTGAATCTGGGGACGTAACCGAAATTATAAATATAACTAAGAGATAAACACTATTCTGTCTTTATCTGTTTGCCAACACCGAAGCGTTAGTATCATGAGAAAGAAAGAGACCGGATACTTTCAGAAGCCGTGACAATATGGGTATTCCCCCTGTAATGGTTTCTTATGTGACAGCTAGTAAATATCTCTAAGTTAAAAATATTACGAATCCACTAAAAAACTCATTTCAAACGGAAGTTTATTATATTGGAAACGAATAGTCCAAAGATTAATTACATATTGGTGTAAGTTACTAGTTGTTTTGTAGGTTAGAATGTTAAATATTTGAGATCTAACTAAAAAGACGATTTTTATGGTACATACGTGTGAAAACTGTTTGTTTTTGGTCCTTTTGTACTTCGATTGAAGCAACCAAGTATAGCACATATGGCCATGATGTTTTGCTAGATATCGACAAAAAAATAACTCAAGTTTTTAACTATTTACGCACTTTTGACAGTCCGTTCGCCTGACACTCCAAACGTGAATGAAGTTCGTACAGATCAAATATCGCGGACATGGTATTTAGCCCGCCCCAAATGTTTTGGTTTCAAATAATTGTTTGTCTCTTTTTTCTCATATGCGTATAGAACCGAGAGCATAAAGAGAGAGCTATATTTTGCGAGTTTGTCAACGATTTGTCACAAATTAGTACGGTCTCTTTATATTGTTACTCTGAGATTTTATCACGCCGTTACACGCTCCACAGATTGGAAACCACTGTTATATTTACAAATATCTATGCAGTCTGCCCTTTAGAAGACACACGTCGAATTTAATTTGAAACTGTTGGCTAGTTTTACAATTAAATTGATTTTACGAAAGGCGTGTTTTTTTCTTCATTTTTTGCAAAATACGCCGGACTCCAGCCGACGCTTAGCGCGAAATACAGCGGCCCGCAATGTGTTAATAATCTGAATATATTGTAAACCGTGAGAGAGAAAGAGACAAGACAAGTTGTCACGTGTTATCGCACCACTTTTTTTTAAACGATAAATCACCTTCTCCGGGTTTTTACGTCTTAAACCGCGAGAGAGAAAGAGACAAGACAAGTTGTCACACAATATAGCACCACTTTTAGGTATGCAAGCATTTTTTCCGTCTCCGGCGACTCCTACCACTACGTTGTGTTACGCCACAAAACTCAACGGTTTTTGAGGTTATATCGTATATTTTTTGTTGATAACAATACTAATACTGTGAAAAGGTGGTTATCCAAATGAACGCTACGTTACATCGCCATGTGCCATGAATGGATGTAAAAAGCCATGTCCATGAAAACCCTAGCCACGCCCTTAAAATATAGACTCTCTTGATCCCGACATCGCCTGAAAAGAGCAAGGAGAAAAAAATTAACTATCCTGATTATACTGTTTCGCAAAGCTATCCCACCTGGTATATTATTGCCCTTATTTTGCTTAAAATATAGACTCTCTGATCCCGGACATCGCCTGCTTCGACGCAAGGAGAATAAAATATATATATTTTTAAAATGGGTAAACGCAAATGAATAGTGAAATTTTCCAAAATACGAAATTGTTTTTTCATATTTTTTTTACAATAATTAAAAAAAAAATAATAATCTTTAATTTTGGAGCCCATTATTTAATTATCCTGCTAGGGACTATTCGGCCAACATTATATGTCATTTTGATAATCGGTTGTAAACGACGCGCATCGAAACGCAAATGAACGGAGCTGGAATTATCGTCAAAATACGAAATTGTTTTTTCATTCTTATTTTTACTAGTAAATAAAAATAATAATCTTTTAATTTTATTTAAACATTATTTAATATTCCTGCTATGGTATTGTGCACCTATAGTCAATATGAAAAGACCTTGGGTCCATTCAGATCGCCACGTTAAAACGCGCTTATGATGGATAAATTTTATTTAATTAACCAAAGTCATAACCATTAATTTGCAGAAGTAGGCAGAGTATATTTGCAGCTCATTCCAGAGTGGTAGATACTATCGCCTCCTGTGAACCATTCATCATTCAGTATTGAACGCGTTGTTTTGAGCCTGCATAGTCGTGTTAAGACCCTCGACTACGAATAGCCAGGTACGGTTAGAAACCTTCCCCCTTTCATTTAATCTTTCTCTCCCTACACATTTAATTGATATAAAATAAACCTCCCTGTATATTTTGCAGTCTCATTCTAGAGTGGGTTGGGAGCAGCTGAGACTCTTGTGTCTTCCACGGGCGCCCCCGACTTCTTCCATTCACTTTAACGTCATATATTCTTTCACACTTATATTTTTTTTTTAATTTCGCTCTACTATCTTGATGTTTTTGGTTTTACCATCATGATGGTTTTTCCATGCATCAGGATTGGTATCAGCACTCCATTGTGGACGGCCAGCCACGCAGGGATCTCGTTTATACAGCATTTAGTCTACTTTCATCCTTCCTCTGCCAGTTCCACGCCTCACTGCCACACATCAGGGTTGGTATCAGCACTTCATTGTGGACTGCCAGCCACACAGGGATCTCGTTTCTACAGCATTCAGTCTACTTTCATCCTTCCTCTGCCAGTTCCATGGCTCGCTGCCGTACATCAGAGTTGGTTGACTCACTTGGTCGTGTCAAGTCTTCCCCGACTTCTTCCTTCTTCTTCTTACCATTCACTTGTGCGTCGTATATTCTCTTTGTCATTTTTCATGTTTATCCGCTCCACATGTTGAAAACTAACCGCCCCTTTCTTAATCTTCCTTACCACGCTAACATCAAACCTTGCATTTTATTTGGATCGCCCATTTTCAATAGGCTCATACTTGGTTTTACCACACGTACGCCTCAAAGATCTGACTTCTACAGCATTCGGTCTACTTTCATTCTTCTTCCGGCAGTTCTACGCCTCCCTGGCATATATCAGGGTTGGCATCAGCACTTCATGGAAACATGGAAACCATTTGCATCCATATTGTCATTTAATTATTATCTTAACCCTCATCGTGTCATTTATTACTTACCCATTTTGTATTCTGAGAGTGTATTTGAGATCGGCACCCCCCTAACCTCCCACATCCCGAATTTGAACCAAATCGGTGCAGAATTCTATAAATTCAGTAGGACTCCCCCATTTTGCATTCTGAGGGTAAATTCTAGATCGGCACCCCCCTCTTCTCCCCTATCCCGATTTTGAACCAAATCGGTGCACAATTCTCTGCCAGTATATTTGAGATCGGAGCCCTCCTAACCTCCCCTTTCCCGATTTAGTACTTGATGGGTCAGAGTTATATAAATTCAAATAGGACGCCCCGATTGTGCTTTCTGAGAGTTAATTCGAGAACAGAACCCCATAGACCTCTACTTTTCAGATTTCAAACCAAATTATTGCAGAATACTAAAATTTTAAATAGGACGCTGAGAAAAAAGTACATTTTAGTATGCTTCAACACTAGCTTTTGTTTGTGACGGTTTGGCTGCCAAATCTTTAAAAGTTCTTACTCAACGGCCATTTTGGCTTTCCAACTTTGTTTTTGTTTTTTGTATGAGATTTTAACGGACAAACAAAACAACATTCAAGAAACATTTGAAATCTTGCAAGTGGGTTTTACTGCGTTTATGCCAATAAACATGTTAGGAATATGGCGATACTACCGATGGCCTTTAGGATTACACTATCATCGGACAGCATCCTCGGTTCGGAAGGAGAAGCATATCGCCCACATATGAGATGGGCTGACGATCCGAAGGGAGCTGCAGGCGTCGAATGGGTAAATCTCCCCAAGGATCAGCAAACTTGGAAAAAATTGACGGAAGCCAAAATCCAGGTGTTAAGGGATTCTCAAATTTTGTCAGACGCGGAAACAGTTGATTCATAGCTGGAATTATATTTGCCTTAATTCTTATCTTAAAGAATGTGTTGATTCCTCACACTAAGCTTCGCGGCGGTGTGTGCTGTCAATTTCAATCGCTAGGCGTTCATTTTTTACTGATAATTGAATTATTTATCAGGGTTGATAAGGTTATCTAAAAGGTGCCAACAGAGCGACTACTCTAAAGAAGTCATACCTTATAATACTCTCAGTTCCAGAAGTGGATAACTCTCGCAAAGTCAAGTCCAACCCACGAGTTTTTTACCACTTTATTAGTACTCAGTGATCAGTGCTCAGTGCTTCATCAACGCCTTGTACAATACTTGGCTGGTCAGCGGTTCGGCCAATCCTCGCAGGAACACAACTTGCTTCAGGTAAGTCTTTTCTCGTTGCTATCTGTCCTGCTTTTGGCGGACTTGGCGTGTGGTGGCTTGATCGAATGTTGGGGGTCAAAAGCGGATGTTTGTTACGTTTAATATGTGGAGGGCATTGCAGAAATGCGTTCCCTCACTTATCCCGTTTGTCACCAACCCAACTTCCTAACGAATTGACGTCTAATAGATTTTTCTACCGACAACGACTTGATTGATAAAGTTCTGTACACAATACTTTTTTAATATAGCAACACTGAGCCGGCCCTTGAAATTTGAATACTGGAAATTAATATGAGGATGAGGGTTTTTGTTTCTGCATGCTGTTTTGACGAAATTGTAAAGTAAACATTTATTTCTACATTTAAACAAGATCAATCAATGTTATCTACTTCATTCATCAGTCAAAGCTAAAAAAGTGTGCAATTAATAGGCATTTTGTATGTGTAATGAATACAGTGAGTGAATATGAAACCGCACACTATGTAATAATGAACCTAGCTGTCTTCCTTGCTCTTATCAGAGTTTAGTAATAAACGTTTATCAACAAATTAATACAAACATGTATTAGTAAAATGATAACCTCCGATCACGCCGCTATCTTTTATCAAAAGAGTCACTTGCTGGTTGATTATTTTATTTAAATATTACTCTTTAATTTTTTTACAGCCAATTGCAAGTTTATATGATAACCTACTCCGTTTTCTTGAATAATAAATTAGCGCTGCTCCTTAAAAATACTTACAGGCAATCCGCATAACTTCGCTGCTCAGCTTTAGTGGTAGGAAGGTGCTTTTTTTAAATCATGGATTTTCGCGAATACTCCGTTTTCTTGAATAATAAATTAGCGCTGCTCCTAAAAAATACTTACAGGCAATTCGCATAACTTCGCTGCCCAGTTTTAGTGGTAGGAAGGTGTTTTATTTAAAGCATGGCTTTGCGCAAATACTCCGTTTTCTTGAATAATAAATTAGCGCTGCTCCTAAAAAATACTTACAGGCAATCCGCATAACTTCGCTGCCCAGTTTTAGTGGTTGGAAGGTGTTTTTTCAAATCGTGGATTTCCACAAGTACCTACTATAACTAATAAATGTTAACCACTAGTATTTATACTCTTTAAAATTGAAAAAAAAAGCTCACAATTTAAATTGAATTTTCTAGCACTGTTATTACTAACTAAACTAACTAAACATCACGCCGTTTCCGCGCAGGGGTAGGCAGAGAGGACGGACCGTCATATAACTCTGTCTTGGCATACACTCTCCTTGCTTTGTTCGCAGTCATACATCGTCTCATACATACTCTTCTGTTATTTTGACTCTTCACAAGGCTAGATTCTCGTATTTGATTTACTTGATCGTGCCATGTCTTTCTCGAGTGTCCTCGACTTCTTCTTCCATTCACGTTCGCATCTTATATTCTTTTCACACTCCTTTCTTCGTTCATTCACTCTACATGCCCAAACCATCCAAGCGTCCTTTTCTTGATTCTATTCATTACGCTCACATCAGCCTTGCATTCTTTCCGGATACCCACGTTTTTAATATGGTCATCCATGGTTTTATGCACACAAGTTCCATGCCTCACTGCCATACATCAGTAATTAAAGGGTCGATAAACTGTTTCAGAATAAATTAAGTTTTTATTTTCATTTTGGAAACATTGAAAGTGGTCCTCTTCCTACACTTCTTAGATTCCAGGTGAAGTGGGCCGTCAGCTTCTTTTGGAATTATTTCATGTTTGGACCATCAAATAGAATGGAGATAGATTGTGTTTTTTTTCAAGAACATATTTTATATGAAAATTATTTTGTTGCGATACTGTACCAAAGGGTACCCAACCATTTAGGGGAATACTGTCAGTATGAAGGAAGTTAGGGAGAGGTTACTTGGCAATTCAGATGTTGTCACTAAACACAAATAAAGCAATTTAATAATGGCTTACCATCTGCAAATGTGTGATCAGTGTATTGCTTGCATAAATCATTGGCTCAAGGTACTTACTGTATATCTCGCTCGCTGTCCGTCTCCTCTCTGTCGATGATCTGATTGAATGCAATACCAACTCTGCTCGCGTTGGAACCATATCCAGATGTTCGAGTGCTGGCGACCTTCACAAAGCTGGCATATTCCAACTGCGCGGGGAGGCTGGACCTGCCTGATGGGTGGGAACTGCTCACCACGGCGCAAAACACCTCCTGGGGCAACGGGTACTTCGGCTGCGCGTTTTGGAGCCCTTCGCAGCAACAGATCACCATAGCCCATAGAGGAACGGACCCTAAAATTTGGG
>JAGWCC010001351.1:0-31701 GCA_022651775.1 Drusus annulatus
CTGGCAGGTCCCATAAGATAGACACACTTATTAACATATTTTTTTAGTTTTTTTTTTTATTATTTTCTTTTCGATTAAGGGCATGGGAGTGAAATTAAAAAAAATGACTTTCTGAATTTGTCGTACAATACAGGATTTGGTTAAAATTTGTGTATCTAAAGGTGATTCGTCGAGAGACAGATTATGTTAAGATTCTTTTAATGAGTTAGTTAATACAATGAGCTCTCTAAAGATTATACAATAAGTATTCAAAGCAAACAGTGACATTAAATGTAAAACAACATTTCAAAAACACGTAGGTAAAAGTAATAAAATAAAAATAATGAATTATTACACTGTTTTTATTATGATCCTGCCTCTGACAGTTCGCTGTAACCTATTATTCCGTCACGTTCGTTGATTGTGAGAAATTGCTTACAATGGAGTTATCAGCGGTACGCCTATATGCATTTATGTATTATATTATTGCGCAGCAGTTCTAATAATAATAATAAATGGATAACTTTTATAGCGCCGTTTTTGTGGGAAAATCACCTCAAGAGCGCTTTACAAATTAATTTATCTAACCTATAACTTATCACTTAAGCTTATAACTAATAACTTACTGTTAAGATTTATTACTAATGGCTTACAAGTGATATTTTCAAATAGTGACTTACAGTTGGGACTTATAGCTAGTAACTTACTGCTGAGTATAACTTGTAACTAGCGACTTACATCTAAGATTTCATTATTATTAGTTCATTATTGCTCCACATTTGCATTACTGTTCAACGATTCTTTTCTTGTGTAACGACATATAATAGAACAAGTTTCAAATTCTCCAAAAGAGAGCAATGAGAATTATACTTAGGCGAAATAGATGTTCAAAAGTAACCAAAATGTCAGAGGAACTAAATTGGCTAACAGTGAAACAGATGCTAACATTAAAAACATTAGTATTTACACATTCAATAAAAATAGAAATAAAACTTATTACCAAATTATTAACAACGTGGCCATTCACAGACATAATACAAGGAAATGCAAAGAAATCAGACTACCAGAAATAATAAATCCAATAAACAAAAACACTTAACTCTTTAAAGAGATGAATTTTTACAATGCGTTCTAGATTAAACACACCGTTTAATATATTTTTACAATTTCTACGGTAATCACTCTTTTGTGGATGTGTTTATGATAACTGTAAACTCGTTGACAAATACGTTTAAAGCACTACGATTTTTAATGGCTTTCAAAAAATATTTCTCGAAACGCAGCGACACATATCAGTGCGGTATTTCGCGGAACCTCAAATATAACATTCGTCAAACTCACATTGAGATAATCTATTCCAAGGTTTAGGACCTGAAACCACTGGCCATGCAACTTTATAATGAATTCTAATTTAATCTAAGACTCTTAATTAGTCATAATATCGTCGCCCGAAAGGCAAAAAGGCTGAAGCGCCGTTTACACCGGAACACTTTAAAGTTTTTTTTGTTTTACAATAAAATTCATAAGTCTTCAGTACCTGCGTGAGTTTTGAAAAAAAAAATCCGGTAACTTAATGCTCTCTCTGCTAAACTAACTAACTAACTAACCATCACGCCGTTTCCCCGCAGGGGTAGGCAGAGAGGACGGATTGCCATAAAACTCTGTCTTGGCACACACTCCTTGCTTCATACACATTAATACATCGTATCACACATACTCTTCACATGACCCGATTCAAGTATTTGATTTACTTGATCGTGCTATGTCTTTGTCGGGCGTCGCCGACTTTTTCTTCCATTCACTTTCGCGTCATATATTCTTTTCACACTCCTTTCTTCGTTCATTCTCTCTACGTGCCCAAACCATCTAGGCGTCCCTTTCTTGATCCTATTCATAACGCTCACATCACAGAGCCCTTGAGGTGATTTTTCACAAAAACGGCGCTATACAAATTACCCAAATATTATTATTATTATTATCAGCCTTGCATTCCGAAGCAAAAGAGTCCCAAACTTGTGTCGCGTAAGTCAAGCCTTCTCAAAAAAATGGTAAACATATTTTAGATGGCTGAAGGGCCACAAAAGTCTTCAGAATCAAACGAGAGTCGTAGCATTCGATGCAGAAAAAAAAACCTGATCGTAACTGTATATTTAACTAATTTTTGACCAGGAGTCGCTTAAGTCCTTTATCTTTCCAGCGACGATTTAATGTAGTGTGTTAAATTAGTAAATTAGTAAACATTTATCTTCATATACGTTTGTATATCAGAGTTCACAATAATAAGTTAAGATTTATACCAAAATAGTAGTTGGCCATGAGATTATGCGAGGCTGCTATGTAATGAATATTTTCAAATATTCATCTGATTCGTCTTTGAATGTTATAGTTGATAAAATTTATATATTCGGAAGAATTTTTTTATTGCAAATTTGTTTCAAAGGACCAAACACACCTGGCTACACCAATCTTCTGAACTCTAGTTCTCAAGGTCACATCCTAACATAATACCTCGTCACTTCTGACATCAGTTGATTTTTGTAAAATATATTTACAAAAATATGTACATTTAGAAAATTGAAACCATGGTGTTTGAAAGAGAGAGAGAGAGAGAGCACAGAAACCGTGTGCAATATAGTGAATTATCAATATTTGGAGCAAGTTAGATACATTTTAGTATTTCGTTTTATGAATTTAAAAAAAAATGAGAAAATTAACAGCAATTCGGCAATTAACACCCCTATATATAAAAATAGCTTCCTTGAGGTGTTTTCCCCATGAAAACGGCGCTATAAAAGTTATTCATTTTTTATACTTTTTAATAAAAGTCGTGATTAAAAATCTTACCAATTATAAATTTTCCACTGCTGGTGAGAAATGGTGAGACAATATAAAGATTTATTTCAGTGAACGTTAGCCTATGATTGCTGATCTTTCACCAGGGCGATACTGAGGGCATCCTCCACTCTGGAACGTGCCGCATTTATACCATAAATAATTTGTAATTCATCAATTGAGAAATAACCCAAATAAACTTAATAAAATTTATTTGTAAAGCCGGGATTTGAACCCGCGACCTCTGAATTCTGAATTTTAACCACTCTATCACGAAGGCCGTTTACTTTATATTTTGTTTTCGTAAATATGTATTCTAATGTGACGAAGGTTTCAAGGTCTCACACCTAATGGAAGGTAACTTGTTATTTACTTGAATTCTTTGGACGTATCAGTACCTACCGAAAGTCCGAAGTCAAGGTACGCATTTCCCACTGTTGATACGTTAAATTAGATTTACATAAATGTTCTCTAATTATTCCGGGTTTTTTTCAGTAAAAATATAAGGTTAAATTGTTTACTATATTATATTTTTGATTAATTCAGGCAAATGCGCCCGTGAAGTGGTTCTTGATTTTTTTTTCTTTTTCTACTCTCACGTAAACTGCGATGAAATTTACATTCTTTGTTATTTATTTATTTATAAAATAACGGACTAAAGTCCAATTACAAAAAAATAGAAAACACGAAATGGAAAAAAAAGAGCAACAGAGAAAGAACAGATGAAGCAATGACAAACATAGGACAAACATTCAAATCAAAGCCAAGGTCAAGTCAAAGTTTTGGTAAAGTCGTAAAGAATGACAAAAATCATTTAAACCGCTACTACAAATTTCAAGACCATGGTTTAAGTTAATAAGTCTCGACATTCTGGACAGAGGAGAATGATACACATTATTAGAAGAGTGATGATTGAGGAACAGCTATTCATTTTTCTTGGTCTACGGCAATAAATGAGAAATAATTTAAATTTTCTAAATGTTATAATTCTCATCTTTGGGAATCTCATCTCTTTTAGGTGACAACAAAACATATCGTCGCCGGAAAGGCAAAAGGGCTGAAGCACCATTATGGGAAGTTTACACCAGAGCACTTAATTTTTTTGTTTGTTTTACAGTAAGTAAGTAAGTTTAAGTCTTCAGTACTATGTTGGATTTTGAAAATAAAAGTTAACTCAGGTAACTCAATGCTCTCACTAAGTTACCTGAAGCGACAAAAAGCTAGAAAAGTCCCAAACTTGTAGCGCTTGAGTCAAGCCTTCTTCAAAATGGTAAATATATTTTAGATGGCTGAAGGGCCACAAAAGTCTTCAGAATCAAACGAGAATCATAGCATTCGATGAAGAAAAAAAAACTGATAATATTTATTAAAATTAGAATTAACTTTGAAGCATTAATGCCAATTTAAAAAAAAACATTCATTACTTGTTATTAAATTCGTTACTCCCAGATAGAGTAGACGGTCCGAGTTCGAGTCTCGGTTGTGACCATTGTTCATTTATTTTCTGTTTTTTTTTCTGTTTCATATTTGTGTTTTTGATTTTTGATATTATTTAAATCTTTGAAAACATTAAACTCATTTTAGACCAAAGTGTCGCTTAAGCCCTTTTTCCTTTCCAGCGACGTTATCATAGTTCCATAACCTCAAAAGTAACAAACAACACCACCTACGTTTCATTTTCGTAGAGGCGACCTCCATCGCACAGGTGTAATTTATTTTTAATATTTATGAAACACAAACAAATAATTTACATAAAAAGCATAAAACAAAATATATCATATACAATCGGCGTGTAAATACCTTTAATAGATGTGTTTACAACATGTATAGTGTACGCAATAAAGCTTATGAATTATTTAGTTACAAACAACAATGTTGAATGCACTGAAATTCGGTGCATTCAACAAGCATGATACTATGACCGACCAGAGAATGTTAATATGTTGAAGGTAAAATAATAGCGCAAAAAAGGTTTGAAGATTTTACTTGGTTTGATTTAATTTTATATTTTAATTTTTATTATGAAGAAACAAAAGAATCATCGGCTTTGGCTTTTGTAATAAGATTTTAAATGAATTTATGTATTTCGGTATATGTACGGAAGTGTCAATGTTTTTTATAGTGAATACCGCACTAGAGTCCCAACTGCTCCCAACCGTCTAGAGCCAGTGAGGCTACGGCATCCCCAATTGGGGTATGTTGTGAGGCTGAAGGTAGCGGGGAGGGTAGGAGATGGGGTAGCTAAGGTTGTAAAGTACCTGATGAAGATTGATGGGGCCAATATCTTACTCCAATGAGCTTCAATGCTAGAATTCGAGATCTGATGGCAATCCATGATGAGGTCATTTCCAGAGTTGTTGATATTTAAAAGATCCCGTGTCATTCAGGAATATGTCTCTCCATAACAAATAAAAAAATCTTTTAAATCGTGGTCTAATGTCAAGTAAGATCTTATTAAGGTACTATCAACTAGTTTTTTTTTTTGAAAAACATAGTCAAATCGTTTAATATTCTTCTTCAATCAAGTTATATCATTGTCTATGGAGCCAGTGGTCGCTGCTTTAAAACCGGCAAAAATCCAAATAACAAACAGTTTATCTCGTTAGGGACCATAGTTCAGTATCGACACGTTGATTCAAATGGCTTTAGCCTATTTTCATAATACCAAATTTCAAACTTTATTCCACTATTTTTTTTATTTAAGACCTGACCGGTTTCACCTTATGACGGGAATGTTCAGACTGGGACAATTTTAAGTAAATCAATGGCATATATACTATTAGTGTCCAGAATGGACGCTCATTGAGTCTCATAGTGAACATCTGTGACTTGAGATTTTGTTTTATTGCTGACAGAGGCGGCTTTACAATAACACTTTTTATTAGCGGCCTTAGCTCTGTTAAGTAACCAGTACTAACCCTACATTAATTTGCCCTTGTTCCTTCTTTCCGGGTTAAAACATTCAATTGGATATTTTAACGAATGAGGTATACGTGTGAAATATTTAAATATATTTTTTCTGATTCTCACTAAAAATGTAAGATTTTCATAAATATTTGTTCGTTTTCTGAACTTTGAATTTGAAACAAAATTATCTTCATTATCTAAACAGGGTTGGTACTAAATTAAACATTTTCCATGTAGTATTTGAAAAAAAAAATTTCACGATATAGTTTCATTTAAAATACCACACTGTAAATTCAAATACGCGCAAACCTCTTTAATATGACGTATCTGCAAACCCACAATACTCTACGAGATGTAGACATTTTCAACTGTAACTTGAAATTATATAAAATGAAGCCAACTGAATTGATCTTATAAATTATTATATCAATTGTATGTAATAGTATATTTGTATAAACCTAAACTTTTCTTTCTTACAATCATGTTAACTCACTTGTTTATAATAATAATAAGAAAATTGTATTTAAATCAAATGTTTTTACTTTTTATAATCTGTAATATTTTGTAGGAATCTACTTAGATTCATTCAATAGAACTGAATTGGTCTAGAATATGTTCATTTTTACTATGTTTACACTTTTAATTTATAATGACTGTTTGTTTCCTATATAAAAATAATCATTTCGAGATTTCTTAGAAGCGTACACATGTCTCAATTCCTCGGGCAATTTGTTTTAGTTGGTGTAGACTGTAGGCTATTTATTCCAAAGATTTCAGTTCGTATTTTGTCTAGTGTATTTTTGATATTGCAGTGTATGTATTACATTGTATCATTAATTCAATAAAACACTGTTTGTTTTCGTTTAATTGTCATCCACGTTCTACAGAAGTTTTTATCTTAATTTCTGAGTAAAACATACACTGTGTTGAGTGTTTGGATTATTCGCTGACACCTCAGAGCAATAATATACCAGGAAAGAGCGCTAGTGTAGTCAGTATTGATGATTTTTGCCTGACTGGGGCGTGGCTAGAGCTAGGGCTAGAGTATTTATACATCCGTTAATAGCACATAACGACATAATGTTTTTATTTATTCGTATAACCACTTTTTACAGTATTGTTATAAATAAATATGTAGGGTATAATCTAAAAACCGTTAAGTTCTGTCCTGTTAAGTCGCATAACAAGACGTACTGGGTGGAGTCGCCGGAGACGCGGGAGACGGAGAACATGCTTACATACCTAAAAGCGGAGCTACATTGTCTGAGAACTTGTCTTATCTCTTTTTCTCTCACGGTTTATGACGCGAAAACCCGGAGAAAGTGATTTATCGTAAATTTGTATAGGTTGGGTAAAAATGTTTAGCTCTCTCTCCATATACATTCTTGCTCTGAGGCTGACACTCTCATTACGCCACATTGCACAATTTGACTTATTACTCATTACATATCTAGACAATTACCCGCTCGCATATTGAAAGCACCACAGATATACCTGTCAGCAGATGGGCACAATGATAATGCGATCACTGGATTACTAACGCGGAACGAGCGCCATGGCATTCGCAGTTCGGATGTGTGATTGGTTTTGTGTCAACACAGCGCTGTACAGAGTCAGTGGATCTGTAGCACTTGAACAGACATACGTAGGTGGAGAAGGGAAGTGAGAAAGAAGGTAGAAAGTACCCAGATATTGAAAAAGAAAATTTGGATTTACAGTGGTCAAAGAAACTTCAAGTTGCTTTCCTCAACATTCAGTATTTTTAAGATTCGACAGTTTACGTAGAAGGGTCGATATTGTAGAAAACGGACAAAAGATACTTCGCGTGTGTGGCATTACTAACAACGTATTGTTTCTTAGCCCGATAGATTAATTATATTAATAATATATTATATTCTTATATATTATATTCTTATATATTATATTCTTATATATTATATTCTTATATATTATATTCTTATATATTATATTCTTAACACGGTTTTTTTTCCTTATCTCTCAAACACGAGGAATTTCGAATAAGTAAAAGATTTGAAACGATTATTTTGAACTAGCGTGTATTGACACGGTCACCCCGTATACAGGGTGTCCCAGAAGTCGACGTCAAGCCGTAAGCGGGTGATAGGCCAAGTCATAATAGTTATCAGAAAAATATTTAAAAAAATTAAAGTTATCTATTTTAAAAATTATAAGCATTTAAAATAAAACGAGAAAATCTACACCCTGTTATGGTGTTTAACATAAAAAAGTACTACGCTAGTTTGGCAAGTAACTTCAAAAGTTGGCGCATTTAATAAGGATTCCAAAATTGTATAACAGTTGCTAGTAATCTAGGTTTCTTGGATATATAAATATATATATATATATATATTTTTGTAAAGAAACCCAGTTTTAAACATTTTTTTCTTACTTACTCAAAATGATTCTAGTGTAAACAAGGCTTTCCTCGAGGCCGTAACTTTAGGTTTGGGTTTACTTATGCGTTCCTCGTGTTTGAGAGATAAGGAAAAAAAAACGTTAAGAATATAATATATAAGAATATAATTGATTTATCGGGCTAAGAAACAATACGTTGTTAGTAATGCCACACACGCGAAGTATCTTTTGTCCGTTTTCTCCAATATCGACCCCCCTACGTCGAATTTTATAAATACCGAATGTTGAGAAAAGCAACTTGAGGTTTCTTTTTACCACTGTAAATCCAAATTTTATTTTTCAATATTCTATTATCAGAAAAATATTTAAAAAAAAACTAAGCCATCTATTTTAAAAATTAAGGGCATTTAAAAAAATGTTAAAATCTACACAAACTTAAAGTTACGGCCTCGAGGAAAGCCTTGGGTACACTAGAATCATTTTGAGTAAGTAAGAGTGAGTAAGAGTGTATAGTGGCTTGACGTCGACTTCTGGGACACCCTGTATATGAGTGTGTCAATACTTCCCGGCAAAAGTATTATGATTTGATTTATTTTTACTAGACTATAGCACTTGCGGAAACGGAGAATGAAATGTGATGCAAAGTGACTAACTTGGAAAGAGCTTAAAAGCTTAAGTGTCCAAATTGCATATAGTCGTAGGACAATGTTTAGTGATAGCGGCTTGTAAATTTTGTACATAATTAATATAGGTCATGTTTGTGTACCAAGACTATATACGAGTATTGTATTATTTTCTCCTTGTTAGTTAATCTGAATGAATTCATATGTTTCATCTAAATTTTTATACCCTTAGCTTCTAGTAAATTATTTTTAAAATCTGTTGCACTGTTATACCCATATCTGAACCTTTTTCTCTCATGATTTATGATCATGAATTTAGATAGTTTTAATTTGTATACATATTATGTATTATTTTCTCCTTGTTAGTTAATCTTATTAGCATAATTAATTTAGTATGAAGCGCACTTGAGGTGAAATATCACAAAACTGCGCTATATAAGTTAACTGTTATTATTATTAAGACTAAGCTTCAATTTCATGTTTTAGGTTAAGATAATACCAAACAAATCATTATATTTTGAACCCAAATTGAATAGCTATTTCGTCAGCAGTAAGATTGTAACAAAAAATGTGTTAAAAAGAATTGATGGGACCGACTATTTTTATTTCACAGTGATCATCTTTTGATTGAAAATCTGCTCGATTAACGTTTATTTGTTTTGTCTATTGCTTCATTAATCATGAATCTTTACATTAGGATAACAATTGGATTGTTTTCACACACGTGTGAACAATTTGCCAATTTCTCGGTATAATAAATAATTAAGCTTTATATACTATCATGCAGTGACGGCTCGTGACTTTTTAGTGTTTCAGGGTGATATGATTGAAAACTACGACGTTATTTATGTAGTTGTAGGTGAACATTCAGGATTTTTCAGTTTTGGTTATGCACTGTACGGCTGGCTGAAAAATCTTCACACAAAATGCAGAAATTTTGAAAAATCATTAAAATTGTTTTCGGCTACAACAACATCAATAACGGCGTATTTTTCAATTTCAAAACTCTAGCACATTAAAAAGTCACGAGTCGCCACTGCTATCATGTTCAGATAGCCGTCCCGCTAAGTTTTGTAGATTTTGATAAAGGTACACTCACCTTTTGTTTATTTAAATGTGTTTGTTATTTCTGTCACGTGTCGCTACTAAACACTCACCCGAACAACCGCCCACCCCCTGCCCCGACCCTTACGACCCAATGATGTGTGTATCATGTGGGTTTATTTTGAGTACGCCCATATTCAAAATCTACGTTTATGTCATATGAGAGAAAATGGAGGAAAATGGAGAAAAAAAACACCCACACAAAAACGCTTACGTTCCTCAATAAAATCAAGACAATTTTTTTTTTGGTAATATCGTGCACATGGAGCCGTACGCCAGCTTTGTGTGAATACATTTTTTTGGTTTATTAAACACATCTGTTGGTTTATTATCGGCGTTATTGTTTGCCTCCAATTGATTTTCGTGTTTTCCTGATACACGTAATTTGTTGATTGTTAATATTTAATATCTTAAAGCAGTAGGCTTTTTATAAATCTTGCCCTTATAACGTTTACCCATTAAGGGTAAGCACCCAAAAATATACAGTTTTCGGCTTTCTAATACAAGCAATACTATAAATGATGTATCTGTTAATTTTATATGGGTGGCTAGGGAAATGTGTAAGGTTTTTAGTTAATACATTTTTTTACTGTAATATTTTAAATTATATGAAATACATACTAGAATTTTAGATAAATCGTTCGAAAATGGCTGCCCTGGTTTTCAAACTGCACCTTTTATCGACATTTTAGTATGTTTTTCATTGAATTTAAAAGATTACAGCTCAAACTTTTTATTCACTAAAAACCTTAGATATTTACCTAACTACCCATGTACAATTGACAAATAAATCACGCGCAGTATTGCTTGTATTAGGATGCTACAAAGTGATGTTTATCGCTATTTTGGGTGCTGTTTCAATACAAAAGTTATCCCGTAGAATGTTATTTTCGAATTTCGACACTCTTCACAGCTGTCCAAAATGGTTGATAACGTTGGTAAACTAACTCTTGGAGCATGACTTAGTAACCCATAAGTTTGCGACAACGTTGTCCAGTTATTCATGCATGTTTGAAACGCATAGAGGTCCTATTTTTGTTAATAAAATGTAGGCACTTGATCGTTGACAGGAGCTAGTTGAAGTTGGCTGGTGCGGGCCGAGCACGGCGGCGGGAAATGGCGGGAGGGGGAGGGGGGAGGGCAGAGGCGCGCGCCTCGCACTCTCCGCTGCCGCTCCGGCCAGAGTTTCCTTATTTCACTTTGGGACTTCAGTTTCGCGCTGAAAGTCGCCCGCTGAGGTCGCGTCTCGCTCGCGCCCGTCACGTGCCCGCCGCAGCCGCGTCTATCGCAATCTCGCGGACCCAGTCCGACTCGCGCCGTTCAAACGAGCATCTCCGAACCACGCGGAAACGTTATGTCAGTTCGCCCTCCAAGTGTCACAGCCGATAGTCAAACCCGAACGCCGTGGCTGTCAACAGACGTAAACAAAGAGCGCGTCAAGTGTTTAACTGTATCGAAATAAATTCTGTCTTGGCAAACCGAACTTTTGAACCGTCCTTCGCGCTGGGGTCGTACAGACATACCTATGTTTTGCATACGATGCTATCGATGAATGTAAACATCTTCGAGCTGTTCAGCGCCGACACAGCCTGCCTCGGCGGCGACATGACACGCAACGACCCCGCTACTTATAACTAAAAAAAACCTCTGATAAATCAGTAAAAATCCCCCGCGAGAACGTTCGACCAAGTTTCTTAACGTAGTTACGAATCTAGTAGAGATGATGTTCTACCTGACGTAGCTAAATATTCCATGCGATTAGTTATATTATCAATCAAAATCTCTTATTGACCTTATTAAGGTAGTCGAGATAACTTTTGTTGTACGACTTATACAGTGTTATCGAAGTACCCGCAGTATCGGGTGATGATTCATTTTCGTATCTGTGATAAGTGACATGTTCCATTGTATCCGATTAATCTTAACCTATATAGTATAAAATGATGCGAGGGTGGCCGCCGGGCTCCCCCGGTCCCGGGGGCCCTCAGCACCCCGCGCGCCCGGAAGGCACCCCCATGGACAGGAGGCACATGATCGACAACACGGGGGTGGGTCATAACATTCGACCGAACATGGACAGCCAGTATCGTATAGGTGAAAACTATGGCCATCCCCTGAACAACAATGTGTACGACACTCGCGTTGGAATGAAGCGCGCAGACGAAGCCGTGCATCCCTCGCAAAACATGCGGAACGTGGAAAACGCGAGGGGCTATTCCGCGGTAGGAATGCTAAACCAAGGGTCGGCAGGCGGCCGCGGCAGGCCACACGCCCACCGAGAAGTGCCGTCTAGAGGCGTTAGCGACACCGGGACCGTGGACAGTGTAAGAGCATCGGACGGTTGCCTGAGGTCGAATCGAGACCCCAACCTCCCGACGATGTGTCGTCCTGCGAACATCGACAAGCGACTCATCCATTTCGTCGGCAGGCCGACGGACAACCACATACGACCGAATGATAACCGGCTAAATGACAGCAATATGAAATACATTGAACATTCCATGTTGTCGGCGAACAGCACGATGAGGACGTTGAGATTGCAGAGCAATCAGCCGAGGCAGGCGGGTCCCGGGATGAGACCGGCGAGGGGCCGTCCGGCGGAGACGATCGTCCGCCCGACGGACGACGTCGCGAGGCGAGCCAACGTGACGCCGTCTATGCGGAATACATCGCCTCCGAGTGACACGATGCGCCCCCCAGACGGCGATGCGAGGCGAATCGAGAGCGCGCTGCACTCGAGTCCCTCGCGGCCCGCGGACGCCAAGTTCGGGCCGGCGGTGGCCCCCGTGCAGCCCGCTGCAGGCGGGGTGCGGGGGGCCGGGGACGACCTGATGCGCGGCAGCCTGGCGGACTCGCTGCGAGCGCAAATGATGGAGGCTGCTGTCGAAGAAGCTAGGTAAGTTTCTTCCGATGATTTGACGACGACAACATTTTTTTACTTCTTTCAGTTTCTTTCAATCATTTCGCTTGGTCTTTTTCGTTTTTTATTAGAACTCCTAATTGTTTTACATTGACTATTTACCGGTCAGCTTGATTTCTAATGCTATCTTGCTCACATACATTGTTGATATGAACCTTCTTGTTGTATTTTACATTCTAGCGCGTATACAACTTCTGTTTGCCTTTTTATCGCAAATTTGTTAATACAGTTACGACGTGTGAGGATTAAGAAAGGGACGCTTAGATGGTTTGGGCATGTAGAGCGGATGAACGAAGAAAGGACGCCCGAGGAAGACATACGAAGATCGAGTGAATCAAATACTCGATACAATAAGAGTATTTTGTACGTTTGAGACGATGTATGAATGTGAAAAAAGCAAGGAGTATGTGCCAAGACAAAGTTTTATGGCGGTTTATCATCTCTGCCTACCCCTGTGGAGACACGGCGTGATGGAAAGTTAATTAGTTAGTTACGAGTTTAACGGTAATAAATAAAAATTAGTGAGTAAATTCCGCTGAGCGGAAATTTCACACAACTGAGATCGCGCATTTGATCAAAATTTTATCTTGGTGATCGTTATTTTTGATTGATGCATACGACAGTTAGTCATTTAAACTTATTTTATCTCGGTCAATTGCACAACTGAGATAACGAAATGTATATTCCAAAACTAAGTATTTTGGCTTGATCAAATTTACCTGTAATCTCCCGATATCTGTTTTAATTAATCTTTCAACATTATGTGTCATAATATGTTGAAACTATAAGTGTTTATATTAAAAAAAAAATACAATAAATAAGGGAACTAGCATAATGTAGGGAATTGATAATATTTATACCATTAGAAAATTGACAATCAAATCAATCAAAATATCTGCAAACCAGCCATAAGAATGTCGAGTTTTGTCATTCACAATTTAAAAGTGTTGACGAATCTTGCGGTGATAAGGCTGCTTTACTTTAGCTTAGTGCGTAGCATTCTCGAGAGTGGATCAGGTATGGGGGCCAGAGTACACCGCCTATGTACTATTCAAAAGATTTTTTTACATGACGAGTAAAAAATTAAATTATAACGAAGGAACAGAGAGAAAAAGACAATATGAAATGAAAGAAGTCATAATTTAAAAAAAAACTGTTGTCTTATACAAAGTTATTATTTCATTTTCATTAAATATGTCATACTACAAAGTGATTGCTTTCTACGAAAATATAAAATATGTTAAATATTTAAGTTTTGCTACTGATTTGTTATACTTTTTATATGTTCTTGTTATCCTCTATTTGTGTCTTATTTTTCGTTGTATTAGGTATTGCATGTAATATTACTCATAAATATGTTAAATGAAAAAGCCTAACTATGAGCTAGATATTGGCTATTTAGGTAAATAAAATATCTTGTTTTTAATAGTTTATTTTGAAATATTTTATTTAATCTTACTTTATTACCCCAACGGCCTCCGTAGTCGAGTTGTAAGACGTTCGACCATGAACCCAGAGGTCGCAGGTTCAAACCCGGCGTGAATAAACTTTATTTAATTAATAGTAACGTTGCTTGAAATGGCTTTAGCCGTGTTTGGCGACCAGATCCGAATAGCCAGGTACTTTACAACCTTTCCTTTTCTTATCTCCTTCCCCTCACCTTCAGTCTCACAACATACCCCATTTGAGGATGCTGTCTCACTGTTTCTTTATTTTTCGTATTGTTGTACTGTTTCGCTCTGCTCTGCCCAGGTACGGGTACATACATACTCGTATACATCCAATTAAAAGCGACGGTCAAATATTCGCATAAATTTGTATGGTAAATTGTACGGAAAATTGCTGACTGATTCTGTCATTCGATGAATTTAACATTTTGACTTTGATGTAAATATTATCCGGAATAATACGAGTAGACACAGGCTGTCCCGGGTTAATATGAAGAAACTTGATAGTGATTCTAATTCTATCAAATGTTATTATTGTTTGAAGCTACTTTTCAGGTGAAAATTTTATATTTTTACTTATTTTTTATTTTATTTTATTTTAGTACATATAACAGGCATGATGCCCAAGACATATATACATGAGTGGTTATTTAATTGGAATATTTAACAATAGTTAGTAATGAAGTAAAAGTTAATGAAAAATGCAAGAGTAAATGAATAACAAACAAAATCAAAAGAATAATATTATACAGAGTAGAACATAAATTCATGAATTATTGGCACCCGTACTGAAGAGATGCCTATTAGCCGTTTGGTACTTGGTACGTAAATGTTAAAAAATATACAAAAAAAAATAAAAAAACGCAATGTAATTTCTGAATAAGTTATTTATCTCTTTTACCTGTAATATTATTTATTCACGTGGAATTACCTCTCGGAGATATTGCACTTTACCCTCGGACACCTTGTATATACGTTTATATCGTCGCTGGAAAGGCAAAAAGACTTGAGCTAAACTTTGGTCAAAAATGAGTTCAACATGTGGAACTATATTAGAACCTTGGAGAAACAATGTATAGAGAGAGAGCTAATTGTTTTTACCCAACCTATACAAACTTGCGATAAATCACTTTCTCCGGGTTTTTACATCGTACACCATGAGAGAGAAAGAGACAGCAAAAATAACACACCGCTTTTATGTACTGGAAGGATGATCTTGGGCTCCTGGGTCACCGCGGGACTCCGCCCACATTTTTTATTATGAAACTAAACTTGACACAACTTAACGGTTTTTTAGGTTAGATGCTATGTTTTTGTTGATATCAATACTGTGAAAAAGTGGTTATACGAATAAACAAAAACATTATGTCGATATGTGATATGAATGGATGTATAAATACGCTAGCCTTTGTCTTAGCCACGCCCAGGTCCGCCGAATCAGGTGAAAATCATTAAAAACTGATTATACTGCCTTGGGTAGATACCAGTCTATATACTCTAAGATTAGAACCTTATTATAAAATGTTATTTGATAAGAAAACGCATAGATATATAGTTGTTGTACACTAGGTAACAAACTGAACTTTTTTAGGAATTGACTTAAGTAGGTACTCACGCAATGTAATTAATTCTAACGTTAGTGTAATGTCTGTCACTCTTATAATTAATTTAAACATAAACCGGGCTTTGTGTCTGACATATTTGTACCCATATTAGAAAGGGAAAGCTGAAGCCTGGCGTTGAAGTGAATTGTTGATTTCCCCTAAATACGAATTAAATTTACATTTAACCTTTTGATCTAACGACATCTTAAGGCTTCTTGTTTTTTAATAATGCGTTCTTTTGCCAGAAATAAGTATTCCTTACTAAGTTTAAATAAAACTGCTTTTGTATCATCAATCATGCGAATGACTGATGAATTTGATGGTTGAAGAGGTCGTAACCAGTCCTGATATATTTTGTTTTATACAATTGTTAATTTTATTTCTTAAACTAACCTTTCCGCACCTGAAAGTAAAAATCAAACGTACAATCCGAAGTGGGGTGACGTAGTTACTTATTTAATATCGCTTATTTAAGCGTTTTTTATGGAACAATTTTAGGTTATAGGATATCGACATATCGCAGGAAAGGCAAAAGGTCTGAAGCGCCATTTTGAGTTTTTTTTTGTTTGTTTTACAAGAAAATTCATAAGTTTTTAGCACCTGGTTGGATTTTGAAAAAAAAATAGTTAACTCAGGTAACTCAATGCTCTCGCTGAGTTATCTAAAGCGACAAAAAGCCCCAAACTTGCGTCGCTTAAGTCGAGCTTTATCTATAGGTGAATATATTTTAGATGGCTGAATGGCCACAAAAGTCTTCAGAATCAAACGAGAGTCAGAGCCTTCTATGCAGAAAAAAGAACTGATCAAAACCACATGTTTTACTCATTTTTATTTATTTGATAAACGCCCATTGAGCTTTTACAGGAATAGTACGTTGTATATCAAGTGTAACGATAAAGTAATAGCAAGAATTCAATATGAAGATAATAATTAAAAAAAATTATAAGAAGGAAACAAGGAAGAAACAACGAGAAAAACGAGTGTAAGTTCAATGCCGCGGAAGAACCATTTGTCAAAATGTACAGGAGGGGCAAAAAGCGTTTCATTTTCACGCGGTTTGCTTTGCTTCTTTGTATTTACCTTAACCGAGTGCACGCATTGGATTGGTCAATTTCAGAATTTGAATATGCCAATATACGTGGCTTGTGCCGTTCAACTGAAAACACCAAAAAAACGTATTTTGAAATGGCTCATACGCGACATTGGACTTAAACCGACGACATTCAATTATGTATGACATGCAACATGTTCAATTTACCTAATTATGTCATATAACTCTGATCTGAATTTCATGACGGAACACAGAAAAATGTCAACAGAAATTATATTTTTGACCAAAGTGTCGTTTAAGCCCCTTTGCCTTTCCAGTGACTTTTTCTACGTCAGTGAAGAGATTAAAAAAAAATGAGAAACCTATTGATTGACGTGATCTTTACCACTGATTGAAATTATTTATTATTTTTTTCTTATTTATTCTTGTCATTTTATACGGTACTTTATTTTGTAATTCTTTTGCAAATCTAATTGTTTTATTTATTTATTTTATGGATTCTTTTGTAATCCTCTGCTAACTAGCTGGGGCTTATTCAAATACCCCTCATAATGTCTATCTAACTAGTACTGCGGCTCATTAGGCCTTATTACTATCACCATCTGATGGTTGTTGAATTGACGGAATTTAAGTTTACATTAGTGATTTCTTAGGGAAAAGGTCTTAACTGGATAAAAAACCCCAAGCAAGGAAAAAAAAGGAAAGAGATGTGCAGAAGTTCTGAAATTTTTACTATTTTTTTAAACTTTTATACCTGACTAAAGTTAAGTATTTTATGTTCTTCTATAAATTCTTATTTGTATTAAATTAATAACTGTTTGTCACGTAAGTTTAAGTAAATATCATATTTCAGTAATCTTTATCTAAGATATCGCACAAGACTCTCGTTCGGGGTTACATTAGAACCTCCTTCGGAACGGGAGTGTTAAGAATGGCCGTTTGAATTCATCGCAGATAATCTGCCTATTTCCACTGTTGTCTAAAGTCGAAAGCGTCATTAACTCAGTCCACACACACATATTCAAGATATTATTGCAACATCCACCAATGAGGCATTTGTTTTCATTTTTTGGTTTTATTTTAATGTGTCGATAAACTTGTTTTTACCAAAACCGATTACACATACTGAATTGATATCCCATTGCTATACATAGCCATAGGCTAACACCTACCTACGAACAGGCGGTCAGCGGGATAGAAAGTTGACATTCAACAAAGTGTATGTCGATTACAAACATGCATTAATTATATATATATATATATATATATATATATATATATATATATATATATATATATATATATATATATATATATAATTATAATTGTAATTACGTGCATTAACGACAATATATATATATATATATATATATATATATATATATATATATATATATATTGTCGTTAATGCACGTAATAATTATAGTAATGAAAAATATTTTCAATAATTTAAATTCGTTAGGTGCCATTTTATCTACTTGGTTTCTCTTGAAAACATTTCTTTTTGCAATTAATATATACTAATTTAAATAAAAAATAATTTTGTTTTAAGCCACTTTATTTATACACATATAACAATTCAATTCAATTATGAATTGTTATATGTATAAATAAACTTACTAAACTATTTTATTTAAATTATAATATCAAGCTACAAAGTGTTTGCTTCCTTCGATAATTTAATATATACTAGTTTAGACTTGATGCACACGTCAAAAGGGACATGTTGAGTATATCGCGAAGTAGCGTAATTGGAATGAAATTTCAAACTTTTTTACGTGTGAGCGAAAATTACCAGTATTGTTTTTACAGACATTAGTACCCCACGCAGCGATCTATCGAATCGTGTACAAAAGACGGCTCAGCGTATTAATACTATCAGATTTGACTTTGATCATCTTCTTGTCCAAAATGATGGAGTAAATATGTAAATACATATCTATCTGACAGGCATAGGATGATTGTGTTTTAATAATATATAATGCTTTTCTAATTATACTTTTCTTTACTCATTTTCCTTGGATACACAACATTCTTGAAATATCAGAATCTAGAGTAGTATCTTACAACTGTTATTAACACTAAGCTGACCAGGTGAAATTTGAAGTGCGAGTAGTTAGACCATGGGTAAGGTCAGTGGAAACTTTTCACCACAATCAGTCTCTTCTGGAGCGACGAATCACCTTTAGATACATACATTTTGATAAAATGCCTTTACTGTACTACAAATTCAGAAAGCCCATTTTTAAATTTTCTCTCATTCCCTAAAATTGAACAATTAAAAACGAAAATAACGAAATAATAAACGAAACTAGAAATACAGTAAAATAAAACACTTTGGTCAAAAATAAGTTAAATATGCAGTTCTCATCAGTTTTTTTTTTCATCGAATGCTCTAACTCTCGTTTGATTCAGAAAACTTTCGTGGCCCTTCAGTCATCTAAAACAAATTAACCATTTAGAAGAAGGCTTGACTCAAGTGACACAAGTTTGGAACTTTTTTAGCTTTTTGTCGCATCAGGTAACTCAGTGAAGGCATTGAGTTACCCGAGTTAACTTTTTTTTGCAAAATCCAACCAGGCACTAAATACTTATTAATTTTTTTGTAAAACAAACAAGAAAATTAAAGCGCTCTGGTGTAAACTTCCCAAAATGGCGCTTCTGCCCTTTTGCCTTTACGGCGACGACATTGAATCGATTTTTTTTTGCCGGCCAAAGAAGTTATTTCAATTCGCGATTCAACGTGATAAATTAATAATAACGGACATTGTTCGATTTTAAAGTTTTCAAAACACCAAGTATCGAAATGCGAGCGAAACCGTCGACATTGTGCGGGGAATTTGTAAGGGAAAGATCGCTGGCGGCGACAGCTACTTAAGGCTTTTCGCAAACAACCCCCTTTGTAGGGACACGGAAAATCAGGACCGAAAAATCTGTCTATAAATGGTTCACTTTGTCTCTGACAACAACGACGAGTCAGCTCCAAAGGAGAACTCCAACAACGACGTTGATAACTAAGAAAACGTACAACATCCAAGCGTATAAAATCAAATTAAAAAACTTCTGTAATTTTGTGTTGTTGTCATTATTGAGGAAGACAATGATGTGCATGAACAAATCAATAAAAAAATATATGAAGAAAAGAAAAATAACTTCGTATAAGACCACGGATTTATATTTTAATTTTTATGACCGACCGGCTTCGCTTCGCCTAAGCATCATCATGATTTAAAAATAAATAAAATATATAGTGAATACCGCAAAAGAGTTTCAACTGCTCTTGTGAGGCTGAAGGTAGTGGGGAGGGGAAAGAGATGAGGAAGATGAAGGTTGGGAAGTACAGTTTAAGACGTTTTACGAAGTTAAATTTAATTTTGTACCCTGATGATGCTAAGGCTATGTGAAACCGGTCGGTAAAAAAATATAAAATAATGTCCGTGCTCTTATACACAGTTATTTTTTTTTTTTAAATTCAAACCACAAAGTGATTGCTTTCTACGAAAAAAATAAATTTATTTCAACCTTAAACTATTTCTCACATCGTGGATCAGGCCTTAACAGAGACGACTGCCTTATTTATAGTGGGTGCCTCGTAAGACTTGCTCCCAACTGTCTAGAGGGCCAGTGAGACTATGGAATCCCCAATCGGGGTATGTTGTGAGGCTGAAGGTAGTGGGGAGGGGAAGAGGAAGGTTGGGAAGTACCTGGCTATTCAGATGATGTTCACCAAACACGGCTAAAACTATTTCAAGCAACGTTTCAATTCTGAATGGTGGTCTTCCACCAGGGCGATCCTTAGAGTATCTACCACTCTGGAACGTGCCTCAAATATACTATATATGAATATTTTTATTAATTAAAACGCTAAGTGACATAACTAAAACTGAAAAGTAAAATTATATGTAGCACACTTTTTGAAATATGTTTCTTGATAGTTTGAAGCAATCTCGACAGTTTCCACTATTTAAAAACTTAAATTAATTTCGCATTTCTATAAAATAAAATAATATAATAAAATGTCAGTTAAGAACTTTTTTTGGCACTTAGCGCCTTAATTAATATATGTATTCATATTATTTTGTATGAATTAAATGTGTTATGACCCACATTATTTAATTACAATTTATTTGCACACGCCGGGCTTGAACCCGCGACCTCTGGATTCGGAGTCTAGCGTGTTACCACTCGACCTTGCAGGCCGGCGTGAGCAAATAAATTTTATTCAATTAACATGTGTCAAAACACATTTGATTCATATAAAATAAGATAAACATTTTATTTTTATTTTATCTTAATAAAGAAAGACAAACATTCCCGGGTTACGAATAACTTAACAATATTTGAAATACTCCCACTACCATCACACAATAAGCGGAAGATGTTGCTTGTGCAATGGTGGATGACTTCACAGGAATTGAACCCACGACGCCCGGGTGGAAATCTGACGCGTTTGTCCACTCAGCTACCGACCGGTCGTAAAACAGGAATAGTAGCTATAGAGCAGAGACAGTTTCAAAGGACGCGATCAGATTTGTGATATTTGGGGCTTTTTGGCTTAATGGCTTTAGCCGTGTTAGTGACCAGATCATATTCATAAAAAAAAAACAAATACCTAAAGCCATAGCTAAAATGACCTAATTGATATTTACATATTAGTTAATTACGTTTGTCGCGGGCTGTGAAAATTTGTCGAACTTTTTGTTTAGCAGTAGATCGAGGATTGAGGATTGCGGATAATTGCGTATAAAGATATTATTATACTGGCGAGTTAAGATGCTAACGAGTTAGCCTAGCAATGTAAATTAGGACAATTCTGTTATGGATATGATATTATGGAAATATAAGTTTTGAGTTAAGCTCTGAACTCTGTCGAGTCTTTTATTATTCTCAGATCATGTGCTAGTCTATCCCAGGCTTTAAGACCTGGCACTCCTGCAGCGCGCTCTCCGAACTTAGTGTCTGGTGTGTGCTTTGGTTCCTTCAACCTTCAGATAGCCGATGACATTGCCGATCTAAGAATTGACTGTTTAGAAAATGACAAACCAACAACAATACAACCTAAAAAACAGGAGTCAGCTTAGGTTCAGCTATAAACGTAAGAAGATTCTGAGTAGGCAATATACATAAAACAGTAATCGGACATACCGGACTGGGGGGCGACAGTCGAAGTAGGAGGGTTTCCCAAAAGCGTTGAGAACCCTTCAAGGGTTGTAGGTTGATGACGTCAAGGATGCGCATAGCACCTCCTCTGTGTGTTGATATCTTTGGACCTTTACCCGCAAGGTTTAGGATGAAGAATTATGAAATCAACGTAGCTACCTGTAAATCCCACGCATAACCTCTAAAAAACATATCTGAAAATGATATAGACGTACAGAGTATAACAAAAGTATCGTTATGCTTCTTTGTTGCAACTCATCCAGTTCAACATTCCCTGCCGTAGACATAGAAACAATGAATTGCTGTTCCTCAATCATCACTCTACTAATTATGGGTATCATTCTCCACTGTCCAAAATGTCGAGACCTGTTAACTCAAGCCATGGTCTTGAAATTTAAAATGATTTTTGTCATTCTTTACGATAATAATCTTTGAAGAATACGATTTATTGTGTCTAATATCGTTGACTCTAACAAAACCTTGTTCAGGCTTTGACTTAAATGTTCTTTCAAATATATATTTTTTTGTCATTGTTTCATTGAAATATTATGTTGTGCGGTTCTTTCTCTGTTGCTCTTTTGTTCCCATTTCGCTTAAAGTATTTTTTGTAATTAGACAATGGTCCGTTAGTATAAAAATAATTAAAAAATATACATATATGAAAAATGGATAGACATTTTAGAATGATATAAAAGTTTGGTGTGGCCATTATCCCCTTTATATTTTAACCAACAAATTTAAATACCTGAGGCCTACCCTAAAAACTAAATTGGTTACAAAAGAACATCATTTGGTACACACTGAAAAGCGCGATAGTCGTTGTTGAATTTCAAAATGATAATTTGATAGATTCTTACCTTCGTGTTTTTCATCTAGTTCCTATTCCTACCTATCCCGCCATTTTGATATTCGTTTTTCTTACCCAACAACACTGTGTTCGAAAACATTGACAATCGGAACAGAAACGGAAGTAATGTGAAAAAACGTGTTCGTTCGTTGGTGTCTCGCTTGGTTGTCGTTTAGTCGTTTGTTCTTCAAGTAAAATTGAGGTATTGTAATTCGTTGTGTAAGAAGAATCAAGGACTTAAACATAGACTTCATCGGTGAGTGAATTGTTTTTTTACTTCCTTCACTCCATAATCTCTCCACATCCATAATTAGACACTTCCATCGAGTAGTATAGTTTTATCGTTTTACAGTCCACTATTTTCTAAATTCATCCGAAGCTGAAAACACATTCGGCGTTTTATCGCAGCTTCGGATCTAACAGTCGTGAAGCGATTCGAAGCACGCCTCCGTTTGAAGATTTTTTCTAATTTTGAACTTTTGCGTTTGTCGAGCGCCAAAAATATGTGTTTTCTTTCGCGAGCCGCCGCCGACGGCAGGAGCGGCTCTGAAATCCTGGCGTCGATCTCTTTTAATGTTATTTCAGGAAATAACCAATAACGCTCAGTAATCATAACACAGCTTCTGAGGTCACATTACCCACCACCCATCGCATATGGTTGTACTGTTGCGTGACCAAATTATGCTACAATTTACTAGACTGCAAACAATACAAGTTTATACATCCGAAAACTGAACAACATAACCTTTACGGATTTAATAATACAATTTTTTTCACTTCATTTCACTATTTTTTATTAAGGTCGGACCGGTTTCACCTTATAACGGGCATGTTAGTTTTAAAAACGCTAGTTAACACGTAATACCGGGTGGGTCAAAACACTGCCAGCGGCGGTGGGTCTGACCAGACCCTCCTACGAAAACCCATTAGTATAAAAATAATATTTGGATGATTTGTACAGTGCCGTTTTTGTGAAAAATCACCTCATGGGCACTGTATGATACACTACATATATAATAATATGTTTCTTGTAAGATTAAGTAAATTTGTAATTAAATCAAACTTTATATTTTCGTAGAAAGCAGTCACTTTGTGGTTTAACATATTTAATGGAAATGAAATAACAACTTTGTATAGGACTACAGATTTTATTATATTTTTTATAACCGACCGGTTTCGCTTTTGTTTTCGTTTTTTTCTCACTGTTCTCTTATTTTATATTATGTTTTCCCTCGGGTGTATATATAACCGCACACTTTGTATTTTTTGGTTAGTCTAATTTTGTACCCTGATGCTTAGGCTAGGCGAATTTGGTCGGTCATAAAAATAAAATCTGTGGTCTTGTACTAAGTTATTATTTAATTTTCGTTAAATATGTCAAACCACAAAGTGATTGCTTTTCCAAAAAATATTAATAATCTTTGTTAAATGAACCCATATTACGTTTTTTAAATGTATGTCTAAGTTACAATCTTGGAGTAACAATGTATGGAGAGAGAGCTAATTATTTTTACCCAACCTATACAAACTTGCGATAAATCACTTTCTCTGGGTTTTTACGTCGTACACCATGAGCGAGAAAGAGACAGTAAATATAATACACCGCTTGTTCTGTCACGATGATCTTGGTCTCCTGGGTCACTGCGGGACTTTTTTTATTATGCCACTAAACTTGACACAACTAAACGGTTTTTTAGGTTATATGCTATATTGTTGTCGAAAACAATACTGTGAAAATGTGGTAATACGAATAAAAAAAACATTATGTGTATATGTGATAAAAATGGATGTATAAATACCCCAGTCTTAGTCTTAGCCACGCCCAGGTCCGGCGAGTCCGGTAAAAATCATCAAAATACTACACTGCCTTGAATAGGTACCACCCTATATACTCTAAGGTTACAACCTTCATATATTCAAGGTACAACACCCCTAGGACCCTAGCACGAAACATCGATATAGATTTAATCGACAATGTCGGAGATTTCGAATCGTTCCCGAGTCCGACTGAAGATTGCCGAAGAACAAACGAAAATTCACGTCGACTAAAGGCTGATTCACACCAACGTCCGGATCCGCTCAGTGCCGATATTGTTCCGCATGAGATCTTATTGGTATGGTATGAATATCGATCAAGGAGTATGTGCCAAGACAAAGTTGTGTGGCAGTATATCCTTCTGCCCACCCTTGTGATATTTAACTACTTAGTTAGTTAAAAGATTATTTTGAATTGTAAAAATACTAACATCGCATTTTTTTTTTTTATCAAAAACCATTTTTTATCACTAAATAATATTTTTATTAATTATTAATTACATAAGGATATACTGCCATACAACTTTGTCTTGGCACATACTCCTTGATTGATATTCATACCATATCAATAAGCTCTCTTGCGGAAAAATATCGGCACTGAGCGGATTCGGACGTTGGTGTGAATCAGCCTTAAACATGGTTGATTTAGTCGATGTAAGTTGTCATTTGTTCGTTGGAAATCTGCAGTCGGGCTCGGGAAAAATACCGAAATCGTCGATTAAATTTATATCGACTTTTCGTGCTAGTGGCCCTTTTGCACCTTGTACTTAAATCCACACTTTTTTAGTTGGCCCGAAATCACCTTTTAAATCAAAATAATTAATTAATTAATAACAATAACTTATCTACATCGGAAAGGCAAAAGGGCTGATGCGCCATTTTGGGAAGCTTACACCAGAGTCTATAAAGATTTTTTTTTTTTACAGTAAAATTCGTAAGTATCTGGTTGAATTTTGAAACAAAAAAAAAAGTTAACCCAGGTAACTAAATGCTCTCAGTGATTTACCTGGAAAGACAAAATGCTAAACAAGTCCCAAACTTGTGTCGCTCGAGTCAAGCCTTCTCTCAAATGGTAATTGTATTTTAGATGGTTGAAGGGCCATAAAAACCTTCAGAATCAAACGAGAGTCAGAGCATTTGATGCAGAAAAAAACTGATCAAAGCTGCATATTTAACTCATTTTTGACCAAAGTGTCGCTTAAGACCTTTTGCTTTCCAGCGACGATATACAAAAGCTAACTCAACAGATCGACACCTTGTAATAACAAGGTTCCATCTAACACCGCGCTGCTTTGCGATAATAAACTATTAAGTAGCTTTTTAAAGAGCCCATTATCGCATGACATTGCCGTGTCAGATGGAACCTTGGAGTAAAAATATATATGAAGAGAGAGTTAAATATTTTTACCCAACCTATACAAATTTACGATAAATCACTTTCTCCGGGTTTATACGTCGTAAACCGCGAGAGAAAATGAGACAACACAAGTTGTAACATAATATCGCACCACTGTTAGGTATGTAAGCATGTTTTCCGTCTCCGGGACTCTGCCCACTACGGTTTTCTATGCGACATCATCAATACTGACTACAGAAGCGCTTCCTCCTGTATATTATTATTTATTGCTCTGAGGATTTCGGCATCTCGACCTCTTGGAATAACAAGGTTCCATCCTCAGAGCAATAATATACCAGGAGGGATAGCTTTGCGGAACAGTGTAGTCAGGATTGTTGATTTTTTCCTGACTCGGGCGTGGCAACATAAGCGTTTCAATAGGCACACCTTTTTACATCCATTCATAGCACATGTCGACATAATGCTTTGTTTATTTGTACAACCACTTTTTCACAGTATTGTTATCAACAAAAAAAAATAGCATATAACCTAAAAACCGTTGACTTGTGTCCATTTATGTCGATAAATGTTTATAAAAAAATAAAGCCAACACACAAATTAGCCTACTATATAAAGAGATGAAATCTTATAATGATATGCCGGAAACCATTAAAATTATGCCTATCAATAAATTCAAAATAGCCTGTAAAAATTATTAAAAATGTATATAAATCAAAACAATAAGTAGTAAATAAGTTAAAATATTATAAAGTTAAAAATAAAATGAAATAATTAGCTACTTGTAAACTTGAATGTACAAAGTAACTAATATAAAATAAATAAAACTAAAACGAGTCAACGGAGACGCGGGACGCGAAGACCATCCTCACAATACTTTAAAGCGGTGTGGTAATTTGGGAAATTTTGCTGTCTCTTTCTTTCTCACGGTGTACGGCGTTAAAACCCGGAGAAAGTGATTTATCCCAAATTTGTATAGGTTGGGTAAAAAAAAATAGCTCTTTCGCCATATATTGTTACTCCACGGTCGCAACGGTAGCTGCGGCTATCGCGCCAGAGCGGTGGGCGCTCTGCCAGCCGACCTTGCTTCGTCTTCGCACCCCCCTCCTCCAGCGACGTATATTTATATTGCCATCAGCTGTTGACCCGATATCACGCGAACCGCCCGGTTCTGGTTCCACGTCGCCGAGTCGAACTCGACATTGATAAGATCGCGTTGAATTGTCCCGCCGTGCCGTTTTCATAAACGGACCGTGAGCATTTACCATATTTTCTTTTTTGTTTACAGCGAATACCGCACAAGAGTCTGGATAGACTGTGGCACAGTGACTGCGGAACTGTGGCATACCCAATCGGTGTATGTTGCGGTAGAGGGAAGGAGATGGAAAAGAGGAAGGTTAGGAAGTACATGCCCGTTCATATCCGGTCACCAAACGCGGCTGAATCTATTTCAAGCAACGTTTCGATTCTGAATGGTAATCTTTCACCAGGGCGATAATAATAATAAATTTATTTATTGAATTTCTTATGTGTGACAAACTGTTATTAATTTAATACATAAAAGAAATTAGATTTTATATTTGTAAAATAAATACAAAATAAGTGGTTCCTATAAATTAAAGATAAGCAGGACAATAAAATAAAATCAATTTTAATATATATATATTTAAAAAAATATATTATTATTATTTATTTTTATTATTAATTGTGTTACGACATATATTAATCAAACAAAATGATATAGTTAATAATATATGTATAATATATTTGCGGCACGTTCCAAAAGTTACGCCCTGGTGAAAGACCACCATTAAAAATCGAAACGTTGCTTGAAATTGCTCTGGGGAGTGTTTGGTGACCAGATCTGAATGGCCTAGTACTTCCCAACCTTCATCTTCCCCACTTTCTTCACCTCCCTTCAGCCCCACAACATACCCCAATCGGGGATGCAAGCTGACTAGTCCCGCTGGTTCGAGACGGTAGAAGTTGGTACTCGCGTTTTTCACCTATAAAACAAACAAAAATCACCGTGACTAAAATACTAAATCTGTGTGCGAGAGGAGGAACGGAATTAGTAAAAAAAATAAAGTTTTGAAGAATGCAGAATTGTTCCTTAGATACATATCTAGCAAGGAAAAATGAGATGAGTCAGAAAATAAAATAATCTACTATTACTTTTTAAAAAGGACATGTGACATATGACATAATTACATACAATAAACTAACTAACTAACTAACCATCACGCCGTTTCTCCGCAGGGGTAGGCAGAGAGGACGGACCCCCATACAATTCTGTCTTGGCACACACTCCTTGCTTTATTTACATTCATACATCGTCTTATACATACTCTTCTGTTATTCTGACCCTTCACACGACCCGATTCAAGTATTTGATTTACTTGATCGTGCCATGTATTTCTCGGGCGTCCTCGACTTCTTCTTCCATTCACTTTCGCATCATATATTCTCTTCACACTCCTTTCTTCGTTCATTCGCTTTACATCCCCAAACCATCTAAGCGTCTATTTCTTGATCCTATTCATTACGCTCACATCAGCCTTGCATTCTTTCCGAATATCCACATTTTTACAAAAAAACAATATTCCCAAATTTTGTTTTAGCTCTCCTGAACATCTGCGTCTATCGACTCATTTCGTTCTTCCTTGCGCCCACAGACATACCAACAACTGCCAATGTATTATAAAAGATATTCAAAAATAACTTTGTCTTCGTTCTGTACGTTTATTCGTGTTTTTTTCCTTATTTCCGGGAAATTATTGTATCGATCATTTTTGGTGATTTTCAGTTCAATTTTTTTTTTTCAGACACGTGTGCTTGATTTTGGCGCTTGGAATGTTTTCGAAAATCCGTTTTATGTTTGTGTATCAACTGTCGCTACTGTTAGTGACAGATTGAAGGGTTTTTCTAAAGTCTCTGCGTGAGCAACGTTTTACTTTCTTAAATATTTATTTTCTGTTTAATTATCACAGAATATTATTCCAGAATTTTAGTAAAATAATATTCCTACAATTATTATGCGAAAGCAGATATAATAATAATAGCTTTTTATTTCAGCGGAAGTACTCTGTCTGCCATATAAGTAAAAATACATATCAGAAACTTAAAACAATGAAGATAACATAAAAAAATAAAAAATAAAATAATGATAGTAATAAAAGTTAAATAAATAGATAAAATAACATAAAATGATAATAATAATAATATAAGAGCATTATAATGAAATAAAGAAAATAACTTTTACGGCGGATTGAGGGAAATTCTCCACCTGTGATGTAGGGGCGCACTGTGCCACTGGGCGGCAGCCTGGACGAGAGTGTTCTCGGATTCCCGGTAGCGCTGTCTCGTTCCTGCCATTCTGTGACGCATCAGAGCAGCAAACCCGTTCACCCTTCCCTCTGTAAACATCTGTGAGGCGCTGCATCGCCAAGAAAGACCGAAAAGCCCCCTGTACGCGTGGTTGTACTGCACTCGGAGCGTGTTCATGACTGCTTGTGTATATCTGGTCCAGAGTTCGCAAGTGTACAGGCTCATGCAGTACGTCTGGAACAACTGTCTCTTTACCGGAAGACTGCACCTATTGAATCTGACGCTCTATGTCCTTCTTGTCATTTAAGTCGTCAGTTACGACATGACCCACATATTTAATTTCACTGCTTATATTCAGATCAACTCCGCCGAGACGTATGGGCGGGATTACAGTAGGTCCTGTACATGGTCTAAATATCAGCAGCGATGATTTTTTTGGCATTGTACACTAACCCATGACTGTCAACGTACGCTTCACAAATGGCCACCAGTTTTCTCATTGCTCTTACTGATGGGGCTAGTATAACCATGTCGTCTGCGTAGCTAATGTTGTTCATACATACCCCGGCAATGTGGCATCCGATTCTTGTTTTATTCAGTGCTTTACTCAGTTCGTCCATATAAACATTAAATAGAACTGGAGACATTGAGCCTCCTTGTCTAGCGCCGCACTTTAGCTTAGCTGCTTCTGATAGGCTATCATTCCATAATATTACAGAATCCTGGTAATAATGCTCGTTGTTCCCGGTACGAATCGTAATATTTATTTTTCTAGCCGTCTTTAATATGTATATTCTATTCTATTTTAAATAATATTACAATTTGATTATTTTCCCAGTAGATGAGAAATAGCCTGATTTCCCGAAATCAATATTCCACTACTTTTTAACCATTTGAATGAAGCAAGAAGTGTGTACCAAGACAGAGTTATATGGCAGTTTGTCCTCTGCGGGGAAACGGAGTGATGGTTAGTTTTAACCTCTGGAATGCCGGATTCTCGCAAGGTACAATTTCCGTCGGACTGTACTTTCGCATTAACTCAATCGTGCTTAGCAAAATTGATGTTTTTATCAATTTTGCTATCTTCTCAGGTAACGCTTTAATGATTTTTTTTTATTGCACATTAATGATACAAGGTGTTTATCTGGAATAGCTACTTACATTCGGAGAAAAAAAATATTCCCCCATGTCACTAAAAAAAGTTTGGTTAAAAAATGTGTAGATTTTTGTTGTCGTTTTATTCTATTTTTGTGTAGCTGAATACATTTTCTTGCATATAAAAATGATGTTTTGCATGAGGTTTTCCTGTAAATACAAACACTAATGTCATTTTATAAATCAATTTTGTTCTGTCGCACTGACGTCAGCAAACCTTAAATATTTATTACTCGTCTTGTACCGAACTTAACGCAATGCGAACTATCTCTATGGATTCATCGTTTTGTTGTCAAGCGATTACGCTTCATTTAAATATGCGAACTCATGAAAAGAAAATAATGAGTGCCCGGTGACTATTGGCACCTCTGGAACACTAAAGGTAAATAACAGTTAATAATGCCATCTCTCGAATGAGGTTAACAATTTGTGTAGGCTAGGATAGCTGCCGTATGAAATAATACTTCTCGTGCCCTTATCTATCGTGGGTTGGCTATGTTCAGGGTAATCTTTAATACAAACTATTACACGCAAATAATTTATTTTTTTCGCCAACCATGTCAGGAAAACCCTGTGTTAGGGCAGACGTATACGGGTTTTTAAGCCGTGAGGTAGGACATCTTCTACTTCCATGTCTTCCAAGAATCTTTCCCGAATTATCAGTTGGGTAATCTTGCATTTGTTGCTTCCCATATTGTAACTAAGATACATAGTTCTCCTCATTTTGTGTATATTAGAAAATTTTGATAATTCCATGAAGGACTTCTAAAGTATATAGCCACCCCATCTGTCCAGGGTAGTATGTTTAAGATTCGCCTATAATATCCGCATTCGCTTCATCCAATACACATAATAATATGTTGTTCATAAAAGTTCATTTGCAATAAGAAACACACTAATATTCTAAGTCTAATATTGTGATATAATGAAATAATGTTTCCTTCTAATCTTAAAATCTCGGTGTCAAGCGACTTTGACACTTAACGTACAGTTAAAGAAGTTGATTTTAAGAAGGCGAAACAAAGGTTTTTGGTATTATTAACTCTTATTGAAGGAAATGCAACGTGGGAACAACTTCCCGTTAACAAACATTTTCTAGGCGATTTAATAGTACCGATTTTTTACTTTATTCCACTGTTTTTTTTTTATTAAGACCGGACTGGTTTAACCTTGTGACAGTAGTGATTCGAGTTTGAACT
>JAGWCC010001352.1:0-32149 GCA_022651775.1 Drusus annulatus
AAAATTGAAAAAATTTGGTTTTTTTAAACCCCGAGGTTTTTTAAAAAAAAAGCACTCCCAATTTTTTGGGTCAGATTTGGGGGATTTTTTCTAAAAATGCACCGTTTTGGCTTTCCATTCAAATGCAAAAATAAATATTTTTTATGTATGGCTTGATGCGCCCATCGATTTATTTTGCATCATTACAAAATCTATGTGAAAAAAATGCATCTATTGATCTAGAACGATTCATTGATACCAATAAAGCACGTGATGCAAATACAGAAATGGTTCATTTTATCGGCAAAGATATTTTATATTTCCATACACTTTTTTAGTAAGCAATGCTCGAATTTTCAGGGTATCGCGTGCCGAGTATGTTTGCCGTGAATGGCTTTTTAACGGTTGATGGCGCTAAAATGAGTAAGTCTCAGGGCACATTTATCACAGCTCGCTCATATTTGGATCAAAAATAGAACCCAGAATGGTTGCGTTATTATTTTGCAGCGAAATCATCTGGTGCGATCGAAGATGTTGATTTAAAATTAGAGGACTTTATTGCGCGAATTAATTCTGATTTAGTAGGTAAATTCATTAATATTGCGGCAAGAGCAAGTGGTTTTATCGCAAAGAAATTTAATAACGCATTGGCTCAAATTCCTCATGAAGCAAGCGGATTGATTGATTGTCCCATAAAAGGTTAATGATCCCATAAAAGACTTTGCTGCTGCATTATTAATCATTAATGAAAAACCGAGACTTTGCTGCTGCATTGAGGCATTATTGTTCTGCTTATTTAGAAGCATTTAGGATATTAACATTGTACTTAAAACCAATTTTACCTGTTTTGGCTAAATCAGTTGAAAGCTACTTAAACATTCAAGCAATGCAGTTTTCAGATGTCCACTCTACGATGAGCTCAGGTCATTTGATCAATGATTACCAGCATTTAATGAAACGTATTGAAATGACACACATTGAAAAATTAATCGCTGCGAATACGGATAATTTACTGGAAAGTAGTGATCAAAATACAATAAAGCTTGAGAGTAAAACTACAGTAAAAGAAGCAATAAAAGCCACAGTAAAAAAAGGGCTAAATGCACAATCAAATCCTTCAAAAAGCTGAACAGATTAAGATGAGTCTGTTATTTCAATAGATGATTTTGCAAAATTAGATTTACGTTTAGGAAAGGTAATCAGCTGCTCATTGGTTGAAGGCTCGGATAAATTATTACAATTTGAGATTGATTTGGGGGAAGAGCACACTCGGAATATTTTCTCAGTATTTCGTAATTTTTATCAAAATCCTGCTGAATTAGAAAATACATTTGTGATTGTTGTTACAAATTTAGCACCTAGGAAAATGAGATTTGGCATTAGTGAAGGAATGATTTTATCTGTGGTTGAAGTGGAAGGGAAGCAGGAAACAGGTTTAAAATTGTTGGGTATTTCAGGCGATTTAAAGCCTGGAAGCAAAATTATTGATTTGATATTTTAAGTTGATATTGATAATTATTTATTATCTATACCCAAAAGATTTAAAGATACAGAAGATATAAGTATTTTTTACGAATACCGATGAGCTTACACAAAGGTAAGTGAAGGGAAAGTGTATGATGCCAACAAAGCAGGATCTTCAAAGGTGACGGGTATATAAGTTAATCATTTGCTGTATCAATTAAGTAAAGTCATTTAGATAAGGCATTCTCATAAATTACATTTTTATGGTTTTAAAGTTGAATTCAATGCTGAATTTAAACATTTTTAATAAAATTAAATTTTTTTAAGTCGAATGATTTTAATTTTAAAAATTCATAAATTTGAATGAAATGCCTTAAGTTTATTATTTTAATTAAGGGTTTCATTATGAGTATTTCAGTTATGTCTTGGAGTGGTGGTAAGGATAGTATGTTAGCGTTGCATAACGCCCATTCCCGCGGGTTAACACCTAAATACTTACTAACCATGATGGATGAAACAGGGCTAAGATCTCGTTCACATGGTTTGAATCTAGCTTTTTTAAATGCTCAAGCAAGCGCATTAAATATGATATTACTTACTGCTAAAACATCATGGCAAACATATGAAGCAGTTTTTATTCAAGAATTAGAAAAGCTTCAAAAAGAAGGTGTAACGCATGCTATTTTTGGTGATATTGATATCGAAGATCATAAAATATGGGAAGAGAAAGTCTCAAATGCTGCAGGATTAATAGCTATTTTGCCATTATGGAAGCAGGCACGTTTGGATTTAGTACATTCTGTTTTAGCTCATCAAATTAAGCCTATTATTTGTACGATTCAAAAGAGCTGTATGTCAGTTAGTTTTCTTGGACGTGTTTTAGATCAAGATTGTGTTGATGAGTTGTGTGCATTAGGGATAGATCCATGTGGGGAAGCTGGGGAATTTCATACAGCAGTGATTGATGGGCCGAATTTTAATGAACATATTTTATATGAATTAGGAGCACTTCATGAGACTGAAACGTCTATTAGTATTGATTTAATTATATAAAATAATTGTTTTGATTTTATTTGAAGTGCTTATTTAAACCAGCTTTTAAAATCAGTTTTTTGAATATTTTTTTTGTTCAATATTTGAAAAAATGTAAATCTGATATAGATTTACTTAACCCACTTAAAAAAAGTTTATGATTAAACTTTTTTTAAGCAGTGTTTTTATAAGTAGTGTTTTATAAGCAGATATCTATACCCACAAGATTTGAAGATACTGCGAGGCGGCAAGTGTACGAACCCCGATGAGCTTACTTTACGTGCATGATTCGGGCGAGTATGCGCAATCAACAAAACAGGATCTTCAAAGGTGACGGGTATATTTCAAATATTTCAAATAGAATATTTTTACTCATTAATGACCTATTAATGACCTATAATTATTAGGATTTTTATATAATTGTTGTATTTGAAATATTGTATAATCGAATCCACAGAATATTTTGACACAAATAATACGGAGCTTTTACTGAATGAAAAGAACATCTATCATAATGATTGCAATGGCAACGATTTTAACGGGTTGCTCTATGGCACCTGAATATGCAAGGCCAGCATTACCTGTTGCAGATCAATTTCCTGCTATGGATGCTGAAACAGCAAGCTGTATGAAATTGGCATCATGGAAAGAATATTTTAATGACCCTCGCCTAAACAAGTTGATAGCGTTAACACTGGAAAATAATAGAGATTTAAGAGTTGCCTCACTTAATATTCAACGATTGCGAGCTGAATACGGTGTTTCAGAAGGTTCAAGATTGCCTGACCTTGGTATGTCAGGTGGTAATACTCGTAAAGGAAGCTTGCTTGACGAGAGTGAGCGTAGCGCAATGGAAAAGACAACTGGAACTTATAATGTTAGCTTTGGCATATCTAGTTATGAGGTAGACTTTTTTGGACGCTTAAAGTCGCTTAGAGATGCTGCATTAAACAAATATTTAGCATCAGAAGAAGGACGTAAATCGGCTCAAATTGCGATGATTTCTCAAGTAGCTCAGCTATATGTTAATGAGCAATTATCTCAAGAGCAATTAGCGCTTTCACGGAATACTTTGAGTGCAAATCAATCATCTTATAAATTAATCAAGCAGCAAGTTGATGCAGGTATCGCATCTGATTTGGATTTAAAGCAAGCAGAAACTCAAGTTCTGGCAGGCAAAATTGCAGTTGCCGTTGCAGAACGACAATCTATGCAGGCGCTTAATAAATTAAATCAAGTTGTTGGTATCGATTCAAAAGAATTACCAAAAGGCTTTAATTTAAGTCAAATGCGATTTGGTAAAAATTTACCTGTTGGATTGCCGTCAGAAGTATTGCTTAAACGCCCTGATATCATTGAAGCTGAACGTAATTTAATGGCAGCAAATGCGAATATTGGTGCAGCGAGAGCGGCCTTTTTCCCACGCATTTCATTGACATCGACCATTGGTTATATTAGCCCAGTGTTTAGTGATTTAGTCAGTGATAGAACAGGTTCGTGGAATACTGGAATCTCAGGAACTCTACCTATTTTTGCTTGGGGCAAGAATATGAATAACCTAGAGATTGCTAAATTGAGCAAAGGCATATCTGTTGCACAATATGAAAAAGCCGTGCAAGGTGCGTTCAGAGAAGTTGCAGATGCATTGGTTGCAAAAAGGCCACTAGATGCGCAAGTTAAGTCGCAAGTTGCATTGGCTGCAGCGGAGCAAGAGCGATTGAATTTATCTCAATTACTTTATAATAATGGTGTTGCAAGTTATCTGGATGTATTGGATGCACAAAGAACATTATTTAATGCAAGACAGAATGTATTGACTGCAAGAACAACAGAGATTACGAATAGTATTAATTTATTTGCAGCATTGGGTGGCGGTTATGATGAACCTTTGCCTGAAGAATCTGTAAAAAAGCCAACGAGCACAGGTACAACTAAAAAAGATAGCTTATTTTAAGCTTCATCTAAAGACTATCAAAGACTATCAATTCTCTTGATAGTGAAATCATAATAACGCGATTAAAAAGCCTCATAACTTTTGTGTGAGGTTTTATCGTTAGTGTGTTTATATTTTAAAAAGATATATATACCCATCACCTTTGAAGATCCTGCTTTGTTGATTGCGTATACTCACCCGAATCACGCACGTAGTGTAAGCTCATCGGGGTTCGTACACTTACCGCCTCTGAAGGATCTCCAAATCTGTTGGGTATAGGTGAGTGGCGCGTGAGGTGAGTTTACATCAAACAAGTGATTCGGATGAGTAAGGCTTCCAATAAAACAGTTGCATCCTGCAAGTTTGATCTTCAAAGGTGACGAGTATGAAAATTAAAATTCCATATAGGGATTATATCATTCAACAATTATGTATTATTGGTGGCGCTTCTTTAGGATTTATATGTAATCCATTTGCTTTGCGCACATTAAAATATAGCTTGATTATGTTTTTATTATTCGTCGGTATGTTATCTTTTTTTGGCGCATTTAATAGCCTTTCTAATCCAATAAACCCTTTTTTTTTAGTGAGCTCTGTACTTTTTGTTCACTTAATCTCTTTGATAATCAGTTTGATTAATACTAAAAGCCTATTAGTATTGTTTTTTAAATTTATGATGATGTGTGTACAACTTGTAACATCGAGAATGGCATCAAATATTTCCCCTTTTATTAGAGGGCAATCAAATCAAAATAATTACATTAAATTGAATGATTTTGATTTGATGAATAAAGACTTAGCCCGTTCACAAACACAATTATTGCTTTTTCAAATATTGAGCCATCTAACATGGACATTGACTTTCATTGGAATATTGCTTGCATTAACATTACAATTTATCCCTAATCATTATGATTTTCATTTGGGGGGAACTCTGCAAATAAACGGTTTATTGCTATATGAGCAAATAGGTTTTGCATTTGATTTTTTTCCTAAAATTATTGGAATAGCGGGTATTCCAGATTCTATTTATGAGGTAACAATAGCAGGAATATTGGATGATACTCAGCGTAGTATATGGGCCAGTTGGATTTTAAAAATGATCATTATATATGGGCTACTTCCACGGTTATTGCTTTTGTTATATTGTTTTTTTCAGTTCAACTATCGAGTTAAATTACATTACAATAAATGCAATCATGTACACAGTAAAAATACGATTAATATAATAGATAAAGCACCTAACGCCCTACCTAAGATCATTCGGAAAAAAAAGATAACAAAAGGAAATGGTTTTTATGTCGTTGCTATTGAGTGTATGCCAGATTTAGAGTTGAGCGCTTTGAGTTTAAACTTTTTAAATGATCGAAATAGTCGTTCATCATTTTTGTCTATCCTGCGAAATTACCCTGCACACAGCTTATGCATTATTGTTGATGCGATGAAAACACCAGATAGAGGCACATTAAGCTTAATGGGTGAGCTATTAGATTTATCATCAAATAGCGTTATATATTTAAATAACAGCAAAACGAGTGAACTTGCACTCATTTGGCAGGAAAAACTCGATCAAATAATGCTAGAAACCGAGCTGTTACTGGTTGAGTCATCTGAATTAACATCTTGGCTTAAGAGGAATATGCTTTAATTTTACAGCTGATTTATCACAGCTTTATCGCTTAAGTAATTGCTTTCAATCGTGCTCATATTTACGATAGTTCATATAAATAGTGCTTGATGCATAAATAGCAACCAGAGCCCACAAAATATTGAATTCTTTACTCACATTTTGCAAGGTTGCACCCATTTGGTTAATGCGAACCATGGCATCAATACCCGCAGTTGAAGGGAATATGTTAGCAAAATAGCGAATGTAGTCAGGTGTTAATTCATGTGGCCAAGAAGTTCCTGATAGAAAAAATAAACACAATCCGATCGGTGCCAATGCCAAGTAAACATGTTCATTTTTGGACATTAGATGGCTTAATGTCATCCCTAGCAGACTAATTGATAAAAGATAGGGGATGCTTAACCAAAATAAATCCATAAAATGCCCAATTCTAGGTATTTCACACCAATACGGAACCAATATGTTGTAGATATAAAATAAAAAAGTGTACAAAAATATGTATGCTATTAATTTGCCAAATGTGGCATATAGCGTGTTAATCATTCGGTGAGAAGTATTTTTTTTCAGTTGCTGTTCTCTGGAGTTCTGAATATTAGACAATCCTAAAATGCAAATTCCCCTCAATAAGGTCTGCTGTAAGATTAAATTAAATGAAGCAGGGAGCAAATAGGTTGCATATCCTGACTGTGGGTTAAATAAGGGAATGAGCGTTGCAATAAATGGTGCAACAGTTGTTTGAGCTGTTGAGAGATTGATATTTTGGCTTAATAAGCGTTTTAATGCTGTTTCTTGTGACATAGTTGCTGCGACATTTGAAATGGCCGTTGCAATTTGCTTATAAATTAATAAAAAACTGGCATCATTGAATGCCACAACAGGGCTGGATTTTCCAGCGACCAAATCGCGCCCAAAATGTAAAGGGATTTGTATAATGCCAAAGGCATTACGCTTGAATAATGCAGATTTTGCACTGTCTAAATCTGGAGCTATTTCTACAATTTGGGTGTTTTGATGTGCATTAAGTCGTCTTTAAAAATCATTACTGGCAGTTGTTCTGTCATGATCAATCGCGATGATGGGAATATTACGGCTTACTTCATTTAAAAAAGGTTGGGGATAAAATAAAATATAAAAAAATGGCGCAAAAATAATGACAGAAATAACCGATTTGTTTTGAAATATTCGCTTTAATTCAGCAAGTGCAATTTGAAATATAATCATTATTGGCTAACCTTATTATGTTGTTTTTTGAAATATTGGCTAGGATTTTGCTTTTTAATCAGCAATATCAATATTCCCATCAAAATACAATCTAGAATGAATAAATGTAAAATTGGTTTGAGTGATGCGATAAAAGGAACACCACGGAGCGTTTGGTCAAAACGTATTTCAGTGTAAGTTGTAATTGGTAATACTGCGCCCCAAATTGTTGAGAACCAGCCCATCGATATTCTAGGAAAAGCCACGCCCACAAAACCAAATGCGGTTGCATCAATAAAGCCACTTAAGCTGAGTGCTTTATTCATATCTGACATGAGGTGTGCAATAATCGCCCCAGAAAATAGTGTCCCAATGATGAAGAGTGAACCACTGGGTATAAAAATTAGCAAATTGCCTTTAAAGGGCAGGCCAATATGGAAAAAAAACACCATGTCTATGCAAAAAAGTAAACCACTAAAAAGGATAAAGTAGACGGCTAATTTCCCAAATACAGCAGATAAAGGGCAGCCAGCAAGGCGATTAAATATATGTCGGCTCGCGGATGTTTTACGTTCAAGAGAAATAACTAATGTGGCGGTCAATATGATGGCAATGTATGTAATAAAAGGCCACATTCCATTAAATAATGAGAATAAATAGTTTAAGGTCGGGTTAAATAAAATATGTTGATCAACAGGAATAGAATTCATGTACGATTTTATCAATGCTGCTGGTGTGCCAGTTTTCATTCCTATGCCAGCGGTTAATTGTGCACTCACTGCAGCAAGCCCATTAGTCATACCTTTAGAGACTGTATTGCCAGCAACCATTAATTGATTATCATAAAAAGCAACAACGTCAGGCTGTCTGGCTGCTAATATATCACGCTCAAAATTGGGTGGAAACATGAGTATGCCATACGCTTTTCGGGATAGTAATAACTGTTTGGCGCTATATAAGTCATTGACCTGGTATTTAACATCTACTTCAAGCGTCGCGTCAATTGCACGGATAATCTGCTGTGATAAATTGCTATTATCTAAGTTAACAACAGCAATTGGAAGTTTTTGTGCAATACCAGACCCATATGAGATCATCAGAATAAGGCCTAATACAATAGGCAGAAATATCGCAATATAAAGAATGGTTAGATTGCGTTTTATTTGATGCAACTCACGATAAATAATAAGTGGGATGCCAAAAGAAGTTTTTTTCTTCATATGGTGATCACTTCCAAGAGACAATTGCTGTCATTCCAGAGCTAAGTCCATCAACGGGTTTCAGTGGTCTTGAGCGAACCTCGAATGTTTTTAAATCGAAATCACTGGTAGCTTTAGTGGCTCTCCAATTTGCATATTGTCCTAATGGATTAATAGCAGTCACTTTTGTTTCAATTGCTTGATTGTTAAGCGCAGGTACTTTGACGATAAAAGTATCACCTATTTTAAGCCCACTTAGCATATCTTCGCGGACATTAAATGTGAACCAAGTATCGTCCATGTTGATGATTGAAAAAACAGGTGTTCCTGCATTAAACAATTGGCCTTTTTCTGCGACTCTCAAAACAATACGCCCAGGAATAGGGCTAATCAGAGTGAGTTCTTTTATGTCTGTTTTAATTTGATCTAGCATTGCTTCAGATTGGATGACTTTCGCATCAGCAAGTGCTTTTTCTTCTGTACTGCTACCATTTTCTGCTAATTCTAAGTTTGCTTTGGCAACATCTAAACGTTTTAATGCATCTTGGTAATTACTAGATGATTGATCATAGCTTTGCTGAGAAATCCCACCTTTTCCAACTAATGCTTCAAACCTTGAATAAGATTGTTGCGCTAAATGTAAGTTAGTTTGTTCTCGGGCAAAGGTCGCTTTAGCAGCATTTACAACTTCAGTACGTGTGCTATAAACACGTTTCTTATCTGCTTGGGCAATGGCGAGTGTTGCCTCCGCTGTGGCTAATTGTGCTTCTAATTGAGGGCTAGAAAGAGTCAAAAGTTTATCACTAGGTTTTACTTGGTCGCCAACATCTACGTGAAGATCTTGAACACGTCCAGAAACGCGTAATGCAAGGTCTATGCGATGTGCATCAACTTCACCTTGCAATATAGTTGATTGAGATTTTGTTGCAAAGATGAAGGCAAAGATACATATAATAAAAATTAGGCTAATGAGCCCATATTGTTTTATATTTTTTGCTTTGGCTGTTTGTGTCATGATAGATAGCACCTAATTATTGAAGTTAATATGTAGAATCATAGTCTATAAAAAATATTTTGAATATGAAAATACATATCGAATACATAGATATTATACCCAAAGCAGGATATTCAAAAGTTTTTGGGCATATATTGATTTGATGTAACTCAAATAAGATCTTAAAAAAAGAATCATACTAGGGCGTGATGGCGATTTGATCTAAGCCTTCAGTCTCGTTAAAATCAAGCATGATATTCATGTTTTGTATTGCTTGCCCTGCGGCACCTTTAACAAGATTATCTTGTACACCTAAAATAACCAATTGATCGCCATGGATGCTAATTGAGTAGTGAATATGATTTGATCCACGTACAGAGCGTGTTTCAGGGTGCTGATTTTCTGGTAAGACATTGACAAAATGCTCATTTTCGTAAGCATTTTCTAAAATTGACTGTAAGGTTTTCAAAGTTGTAGGCGTAGATAGCTTGGCATATAAGGTTGCAAACATTCCTCTATTCATGGGAACTAAATGTGGCATAAAAGTGAGCGAACTTGTGCTAATTTTATTAAGCTCTTGCATTGTTTCAGGGTGATGCCTATGTCCTTTAACACCATAAGCTTTGAAGCTATCAGCGACTTCACAATACATAGTGCTCAGATCAGCTTTACGTCCAGCACCAGACACGCCAGATTTACAATCAGCAATTAATGAATGGGGGTCAATGACACCTGCTTTTAAAAAAGGTGCAAAACCTAATTGCATGATAGTAGGGTAACAACCTGGATTTGCGATGAGAACCGCATCTTTAATTTTAGCTCTATTTAACTCTGGCAAACCGTATACTGCTTTTTTTAAAAGTTCAGGCGCGGTATGTTCCATTGCGTACCATTTTGTAAAAATGAGCGGATCGGTGATGCGAAAATCGGCTGAAAGATCAATAACTTTTATGCCCATTTGTATGAATTTTTCAGCCTCTTTCATTGCAACGCCATGTGGTGTGGCGAAAAAAATAACATTACATTCATATAAAACAGGGCTATCTGGGCTGATGAATGTTAAATCACATAGGCCTTCTAGAGATCGGAAATAATCGCTTACACGCATATCTACATCACTGCGGGATGTCATTGCATGAATTTTGACTTCTGGATGTGTATATAATAATCGTACTAATTCAATGCCCGTATAACCCGTTGCACCGATAATGCCAATTTTAATCATTTTATTTTCCTTTTTATACAATATATATTATAAATTCCAATAGTTTATATTGATGATTTTGGTTGATTTTGTAAATTATTTTTAAGATGTGCTTTTTTTGGCTAGATTGGCATCTCTCAATGCTTGTTGTCCTTCTAAATTTAAGGCGATGGTATTGCGTAAATAAATAGGTTGGATTTGATCAAATTGCAGAACATGACCCGCTTCAAAGTCTTTAATAGCCAGAAGGGCAATATCTCCTGCTCGGGGTAATTGATCTGGCACAATATGAATAGGATTAAAGGACGCTATCCAATTATTTTGGACACTTTCAGTACGCCAACCAGTACCCACACCAATGATAGATATCTCTTTATGGCTATCAATTATATTTTTTAAATCAATAATGTTGAGCGGATTCATAACGCAATCGTTCCATAAAATAGACACGTTTTTCGATTGGTTTAAGTAATATGCACCTGTATAAATTTCATTCATTCTGGCATCTAATGCAGGCAAAATAATCGCGTCTGGGTAACTGTCTAAAGTGTGTAATGCCATAGATGCTAAGGTTGATACTGCTGCTACGGGTAAATTAAGCGCCGCGCTTAAGCCCTGTATAAAACTACATGCAATTCTTAAGCCTGAAAAGCTACCTGGGCCGCAACCAAATGCAAGGCCATCTAAGTCTTGCAAAGTTAAGCCAGATTCGTTGAGTACGCTTTCTACCATTGGTTTGAGTGCTTCAATGTGTTTTCTTGGCGTTAGCTCAAATTTCTCTATCACTTCATGATTCAAAGTGATGGCAACTGAGCAGGCATCTGATGAGGTATCAATGGCTAATAATTTCATTTTATGTGCACTTTATATTTGATCAGGTAATGTTATTTTAACTTAAATTAGTGAGTCAGCAATTAGTGAGTCAGCAATTTTTTATATTCACTGTCTGTATTCATTGTCTGTATTCATTGTCTGTATTCATTGTCTGTATTCATTGTCTGTATTTATTTTGTTTGATATTATATATTTAGGTCGTTTTTTTACTTCCATGTAAATTCTCCCAATGTATTCTCCTAGAATGCCAATACCGATTAATTGAATGCCGCCTAAAAATAGAACAGCAACAAGTAAAGATGGATATCCTGGAACATTGTTACCAAAAAATACTTTATCAAAAATCATATAAAAAGCATAACTAAAAGCACTAAGCGCAATCATTGCGCCTATATATGTCCATAATCTTAGCGGTAATGTACTAAAACTCGTAATGCCTTCTAATGCAAAATTCCATAGTTTCCATGTGTTAAATTTGCTACTCCCCGCCATTCGTTTTGCTCTGGTGTATTCAACTATTTCTTTTTTAAATCCCACCCAAGCAAATAACCCTTTCATAAACAGTTTTTGTTCAGGCAGAGAAATAATTTCAGCCACAACTTTTTTGTCCATTAATCGAAAGTCACCGACATTTTCTTCAATGGTTAAGTCCGAAATTTGGTTGTGGAGCTTATAAAAAAAACGTGCGCCATTACGTTTTAAACAACTGTCAGAAGTACGATCAATTCTTTTTGCAAGGACTACTTCTGCACCATTTTGCCATTTCTCAATAAGCTTAGGGATAACATCAAGAGGGTCTTGTAAATCAACATCAATAGGAATAATAACATCGCCCTCAGCATATTCAAGGCCTGCAAATAGCGCCGCTTCTTTGCCAAAGTTACGAGAAAAATTGAGCACTTTAATGTTTTGATGCTCATGCGCAAGTTGCGCACAAATATGTGCAGTTTGATCTTGGCTGCCATCATTAATGAAGATAATTTCAAGGGGATATTGGGCTAAAGGTGAATATTCTACGACCGTTTTATAAAATAAGGGAATCATTGCTTCCTCATTAAAAACGGGTACGACTAAAGATATTTTCATGTACATCCTATGTGGCGTAAAAAAATTATATTAATAATACAAAAAAATGGCTTATACCCGTCACCTTTGAAGATCCTGTTTTGTTGATTTCGTATGCTCGCCCGAATCACGCACGTAGTGTAAGCTCATCGGGAACTCGTATACTTATCGCCTCACAGTATCTTCAAATCTTTTGGGTATATATTTTAAAGTATCGTTGCATTAATGCATCATCTATTACGCCAAAAATAGTTTCTTCCCAAACATCAGACACATCTCCTGCTGTATTTTCTTGTTGGTAAGAATGGTGATTTAAAGATTTATTTAAGATCTCAATTTGTAGTTCAATACGCAAAGCACTATCTTCGGGAGGGCTTTGATGTCCAAATGTGATTTCTTGTAATATGCATAAGCGTTTTGCTAAGGCATGATTGTTTTTAATTTTATCTTTCAATACTTTTTGTAAGTCATCTTGTCCGTTATGTATTTCATTGATGATATTTTTGACTGTATTAATTCGAGTTGAGATCAATAGTTTTTTATTTTGATCTAGCAGTTCAGCCTCTTTCTGTAAATTCATTATTTCCATTTCATAATGAGATCCATCACCATGTGAATGATTAATGTTTAAGTGAGTTGCTTTACTTTCAAGCAACTGAATATTAGTAATGATGTTTTTTAGGAATTTTTTGTCATGAATAGATTTAGTGCTATTTATTTTGCTATCTATTTGTTTTATGTCATTAATATATCTTAGATATGTTTGATTTAAAGTCAGTATTTCTGGTGTATCGCTGTGTTCAATTGCTTGCCAGTATGTGTTAATTTGATTGCACTGAGCGATAATAGGATCAATAGGGTCTGTTGATGTTTGATCTACATGCATTGATACGCATTGGGCATGAATCATTTTGATCTCTTCAATTAATTCTAGTTTTTTTTGCTTATTTTTTTCAAATGATAGTTGATGCAGTTTCGCATCCGTATTTCTTTTTTCGAAAATTTGATCACATATGCTTTTAAAGCGTTTCCAAAGCATTTCTTCAGATTTATGATTTAAAGGTAACACTGGTGACCAAGTCTTCTGTGCTTTTTTGGCGAGCATGGTCATTTTATCTATTGGTAATTCATTTATATTTTTTTCAAGAAATTGAATTAGCTCATCTCTTCTCACACCTTCGGCATCACGTATGTCCATTAGTTTTTCAGTCAATGGTGTCAGTGTTTTACGCATTTTGTGTTCTAATTTTTTTTGGTCTAATTGAGAAAATATATTTTCATTATTGTGATCTCGTTGAATTAAATATTCTCGCCAGTACGATAAAAATTTGGAGCGAGTTTTGTCTAATTGCATCCAATTGGGTGAGTCACCATAGATTTTTATCACGAGCTCATTAAGGTTTGATAAAAGAAGATTGGCTTCAGTTATATGGTTTTTACGAATTATTGTTTGTTCTCTATGCAGGTTTTTTATTTCAGTGAAAATATTTGTGCAGGTGGAATTAAATCGCAGCCATAGTTCTTGGGAAAATGATGTGTTATTTGCTTTAAGCGATTTCCATGAAACTCTGAGCATTTTTAATTTTTTTAATAACATTTCGGCTGGCAGATTTGTATTTTGTAAATTCTCAGCATCAATACACAGCTGTATTTTAGATTGTGTAATTGCCCAAGCTTCCATTTCATCTAATTCATTAATTTTTGATCTTAAGTTTGATAATTTTAGGTTGGCATCTTGTATTTTTTCATCAGAGTTATTTTTAGTATTGTTAAATAATTTTAGATAGTTCTGTGCCGTATGTGACATTCGTTTTGCATTATTTTTTTTGCCGATGTCCAAAAGTGATTGAATTTCTTTGAGCAAATTGGATATATGTTCTAAATCAAAAGAGAGTGATATATCCGTCTCAATATTATTTTCAATATTATTTTCAATATTATTTTCAATATTATTTTTTAAGATGAATGGGTTATCTGAGTCAACGGGATTAGAGAGCGTACTTTCTTGTTCTATATTTATCTGTTGAACAAGAGGCTCTAGTTGGGCTGGGCTTTGGGTAATATTATCTGGCTGGTTTTTATTTACGTCACTATTTTTTGATACATCATCACTATTACTATTACTATTACTATTTGGTATTAATTCATTTTTTTTTAGGTCTTGTTGTTCGGTGCGTAGCGCTGGGGCGGCACCTAATCTTTCGATATAATGACTGCTTGCAGTTTCTTTTTCTAAATTTGTGTCGAATTTTTCTTGTTTCCAGCGATTTTCAAGAACACTAAATTGATTGAGTGGTGGTAGAGGTGTTGTGTGGGCGATACGCGTAATCTCTTGAATAAGAAATATTTTAAGTGCCTCCTTCTCTTTTTTAGCACGCAGTTCTGCTAAGTGTGATTTGAGTATTTTAAGGTTTTTTTTATCTTTATTGAGATTGTTTTTGATTAATTGTTCTAACACTTTAATGTCAGAAATTTTTAATAATGCATTTTCTCGAACAATGCTTTGGCTCATTGCAATCTTGAGGAGATTTTGAGGGTCAACAATATGGGCTAATGCATTTTGGGCTAGTAGGATATCTTGCGTGTTGATTACCACATAATCAAGAGGAAGTTTTTGATAACTTGGCTTTGTAATATATTCAATTCGAGTTCCTAAACTAGGCGATTTAGGATGAGTGCCCGCTAGTAATTCTAGTAATTGGGCTAAAATAATGTGCTTAAAATCTGAAGAATATTCACTTTGATATAGGCTGCAGCACGTTGAAATATTGCTAATTCTTTTTAACGCTTGGTTTTGGACGTTTTGATCTTTGTCGTCCCTCGCGATCACTGTCAGTAATTCATCGTTATCTGGAAGCGCATTGATTGCTTCAATACGAATAGTTGGGTTTTTATGTTGCCAGCGAGGTTTAAAAAAACTGAACATAATTTTATTCCTTAGTTTTTGAATTGCATAGTTTGAAAAGGTGAATCCGCATGATAACTGTTTTAATCGCGATATTGATGAGTTTAATGCTTTTTGGAAAGTATTGATGCAATAATCTTATACCCTAAAGATTTGGAGATCCTACTTTGGCTGTGAGTGCACGAATACCTATGAGCTTACATTGCGTGCGTGATTCGGGAAGGTGTATGATGCCAACAAAGCAGGATTCGCAATCTCCACATATTAATCTTAAGGTCAATACTAAAATCAATACTGTTGAGTAGTCGCTTATTTTTTAATAGAAAGGTTTTTAAATGTAAAACCACCATTTGGATTCATAATAAAACCTTCAATTTTTTTATTAACGGGTATATAAATCTTAGAATGTGCCATGGTAATCCAAGGGCGTTCAGCCTTAAAAATCGTCAGCGCTTTGGCGTAAATATTGGCGCGTTCAATTGGGTCTGCTATTAAACGTCCTTGTTCAAGTAGCGCATCAAACTCTGCGTTACAAAAGCGTTGACCGTTTTTAGACACAGCGCATGATAGTGAGCCGAATAAGAAATCATCAGGATCACCAGATTCAGATGTCCAACCGCTCATATATACATCATGTTCACCATCACTTGCACGTTTGAGATACTCCGCCCATTCAAAGGTTCTGATGTTCGCAGTCACCCCAATTTTAGCCCAATCTTGTTGTATCATTTGAGCCATTAATTTGCCATTTAGGTTGGTTGGGCGCTGCACAGGCAATGCCCATAAATCTATGGTAAATCCATTTGAAAAGCCTGAATCGTGTAAAAGTTGTTTGGCTTTTTCAGAATTGTATTCATTTTTGTTGATTTTTCCTGTTATTTTCGCGCCTAAAACAGTATCAGGATATGGATAAAATGCTTGCGTTGCGCCTCCTTTTGGAAAAAGTGCTTTGAAGATAGAGTCCCGATCAATCGCTATATCTAACGCAATTCGGACTTCTTTTTTTGCTAGATTTTCACGTTTTAAATTGAATGCAAGATATGAAATATTCATTGCACCTGTTTCTTCGATTTTAATATTTGGCGTGGATTTTAAATCATCAATCACACTTTCAGGAATGCTTGATGAGATAAGGCATTCTTCTTGTTTTAGTTTTTGCATACGGACGTTTGGATCAATGGCAATTGTAAATATTAATTGTCCTATTTTTTGCTCACCATCCCAGTAAGAGGGATTTGTTTTTAACCTTAAGGAAGCGTCTTTTCGATATTCATTAAAAATAAATGGGCCTGTTCCAATTGGTTTGGTATTAAAGTGACTTTGTTGTTTATCTTTCATTAGTTTGAGTGCATATTCTTCACTCATAATTGAACCGACAGTCATTGCTAATATTGATATAAATGGCGCATTGGGTTGATTTAAAAAAATCTCAATCGTGTGATCATCAACTTTATGAATGGATTTAATAATTGTTGATAATCCAGAATTGACAGCGGCAAGATATTCGGAGCGATATCCGATATTAAAAGGATGATTTGGTTCAAGTAACCGTCTGAATGAAAATAAAACATCATCGGAATTTAATTCACGCGTTGGTGTGAAGTAGGGGGTTTTATGAAACGAAACCCCTTTTCTTAAATTAAACGTGTATTTTAATCCATCATTTGAAATTGCCCATGCTTTAGTTAAGCTAGGAATGATTTCTGTACTACCTGGCTTGAAAGCGACTAAATTATCAAACATTTGATGTGTTGCATTATTCGTAGATGCTGCATCCCAAACAGGTGGGTCAAATCCTTCAGGTGCGGTTTCAGTACAAAATACTAACGTGGCATTTGATGTTGTCGTTGGGCTCGTTGCGAAAGTGGCTGGTGTGAGAAAAAAAGCACTGATTAAACATAAAAAAATAATATTTTTAGTATGCATATTTAATATCCTCTGTATTGGTTGGTCTTATTTTTCTTTATTAAGAATTAAGAAAAATTATTTTTATATTGTTGATAATATGATATTGCTAAGTGATTTCTAGGTAGTGCTGAGCACTGGTTAATCATTGAGTATTCTTTAGAGAATAGCAAGGATGTAATTATGAGATTAGGAGCGCCTGTATCTTCAAACTTTTTGAGTATTGGCAGCCAAAACAGTATCTCCAAATCTTTTGGGTATAGTTAAGGTTTAATGATATTCTGATAAAATGCATTTTTGCGTACAGTGATTAGTTTTAAGGAAAAATAATGGAAATTACTCGAATCAATACAAGCAAGCGATATAGTGATGCAACGATTATTAACGGCATTATGTACTATGTTGAAGTGCCTAATAATGGCCAAGGAGAAGGCAAAGATAATATAACGGCGCAGGTAAAAAATGTGTTTGATTTGGCAAAAACATTTTTAGAAGAAAACAATAGTGGCTTAGATCAAATTTTAATGGCCACGGTATATTTAACGGACATGAAAAATTTTGATGCAATGAACCAAGTGTGGGATTCAATGATTCCTGATGGATGTGCGCCAGTAAGAGCGTGCGTACTAGTTGGGTTAGCAAAACCTGAATTTATGGTAGAAATTGCTTTTACAGTGGCATTAAAAAAATAGTGGCTATTTGTACCCAACAGATTTGAAGATACTGCAAGGCGGCAAGTATACCCAAAAGATTTGGAGATACTATTTTGGCTACCAGTATACGAGTTGCCGATGAGTTTACCTTACGTGCGTGATTCGGCTGAGTATGCGTAATCAACAAAACAGTTGCACATTGTAAGTTTGATCTTCAACGGTGATGGGTATCACAGATATCATGCCCAAAAATTTTGGAGATACTTATGTTTTTTATGTCTTTTATGTCAATATTTTGGGTATGTATTTTTATTGTCAATACAATCACCGTTGTGTCTATTATCTTTGTTGAAAGAAAACACCCTAACACAGCAATATCATGGATTTTAGCAATTATATTTGTACCTATTTTCGGATTAATCGCGTATAGCATTTTTGGTACGGAATTTTTAGTGCGTCGTAAATTAAAAGCAAAGCTTAATAAAATTAATGATCACTTAAAAACACACTCTTTATATAAAAAATTATGCCAACAATCTATTTTTAAAGGAAAAGATCCGTTGGTTAATTCGGTGATGCATAAAATATTGTTACTTAATCGCCACACTGAAAATACATCAATTAGCCATGATAATAAAATTGATTTATACATTGATGCAAAATTTCAATATTCTGACTTATTGAATGATATCAATACAGCAAAACATAGCATTCATATGCTGTATTTTATTATTCACAGCGATAATATTGGCACAAAAATAATTAATGCGCTCATAAAGCAGGCAAAATCAGGCGTTAAAGTTAGGCTTATGTTTGATGTCAATGCAAGTACACATTTATCACCTCGATTATTGAAAGAATTACACGATTCTGGCGTCGAGATTTGTTTGTTCTTACCCTCAATTTTTAAAAATATTATCCGTATAAATTATAGAATGCACCGTAAAATTGTCGTAATAGATGGCAAAATTGGCTATTTAGGTGGGATGAATATCGGAGATGAATATATGGGCTTAAACCCAAAAATTTCACCATGGAGAGACACACATCTTGGGATTAAAGGGAGTGCGGTGCATGCATTGCAAATTCGTTTTTTACTTGATTGGGAAAATATTACATTGATCGATTTATTGAATCAAGATGATATTGTTAGTTATTTTCCAGAATCTCAATACAATAGGTTCTGTGTCGATACAACGACTAATCAAGTATCAATTCAAATTATTTCAAGTGGCCCAGATCAAATAGATATGAATATCCGTAACGCTATGATCACGATGATTAATAGTGCTAAAGAAAGTATTTTAATCCAAACACCGTATTTCATTCCAGATGAACCTTTCATGCAAGCACTGATTCTAGCAGCGAGAACAGGTGTTAATGTATCAATCATGATTCCTAAAATTCCAGACAAGCCCTATATCTATGCAGCAACATTAAGCTATACAGAGGAGCTGATAAGGTACGGTATAAATATTTATGCTTATCATGGGTTTATGCATGCTAAAACATTAATTATAGATGATAAAATATGTACTATTGGTACATCAAATATTGATTATCGTAGCTTTGAGCTCAATTTTGAGGTTAATGCATTTATTTATGATGGGGTTTTTAGCCAAAAATATGCCCAAATATTTCGTAAAGATTTAGAACATTCTACTTTGCTAACACATGAGTTTTATAAGAAAAGGCCTAGAATTCAAAAAATATTGTCAGCAATTTCAAGATTATTATCGCCTCTAATGTAAGAGAATATACCCAAAAGATTTGGAGATACTGTGAGGGCGTTAGTATACGAATGCCCGATGAGCTTACAGATAGTAAGTGATTCGGGTGAGAATACGAAGCCAACAAAGCAGGATCTTCAAAGGTGACGGGTATATATTTTTATCTTTGATATTTGCGTAAGTATTTTTGGCATACAAATAATTTTATAATTCAGAGCCAATCATTAAGTGAAGTCTAAAACGGTCACCCATTTTTTTATTTAATGCATGCGCTAAATCAACTTTTATGGCACCAATTGGTGAATACCATCTTCCTCCGAGCCCGATGCCTATTTTTGGATCCCATTTTTTACCATTAAATGCATCTCCGACATCAACAAAAGTTGCCATAGCGTATTCTTTTTTGAATCGATATTCATATTCAAGACTTGCGACTAAAAGTTTTTTAGCACCTAAAACACGTTTTTTCTTATTATTAGATTTGGCTGACTCTAAAGGCCCAATTGCATCTAATTGATAGCCTCGGACAGATGAATCACCGCCCGCAAAAAAACGTAAGTTGGTGGGTAGCTCCTGAATGCCATTTTTTTTAGAGAATGCTGTCATGCCAACTTCAGCCCGAGCAATGAGTCGGTGATCTTGTTTTAGAGGTATATATAATTTACCTTTTATTCGCCCTTGAATAAAACTTATATCAGAGAGTAATTTGTCTGATGCGCCACGAATCATTCCATATAAACTCATGCCAGCTTGCATAAAGCGAATATCTTTTTGATTTTTCCACAGCAAAGAAATTGTAGGCAACAGCATATATGTGCTTGCTTTTTTTGTGATTGTAGGATCGTCACTTTTGAATTTGTCATAGCGGTATTCGATAGATTTTTTGTAAGTAATATTGTCTCGTTGGTTATTAGATGCGATGCCAAGACTGGCTGTGTTATAGCTTTGCGTATTCGTATTTTCAAGTGTCGTAGTTAGGAAAATTTCATAATGGTCACTTAATGGATTTTTGCCTGGAATTGTATAAAGTAATTCAGCTGTTTGTTTTTTTTGTGCGATTAATAAATCTGTTTTAAATTTATGCCCCCATTTATTAATATATCGCCATTCGATATTACCTCGGATGCGTGGCCCAATGTCAGTAGAAAATCCAATACCAGCGGTATAATTTTTTTTCTTGCGCATTGTAAGGTCAATGTCAATTGGGACTTCTTTATTTTTAGCATCAGGATTTGTATTAATAATAACATCTTGAAAGTAATTAGAAGCAATTAGGCTGCCTTGCAATGTGAGTAGCGTTTCATCTAAATAGGGTGAGTCTTTGGCAAAAAAGACAAATTTTTGTAAAAAAATAGGGTCCAGTTCTCCACCATGAAAGTTAACTTTTCCTAATAAATACCTTGGTCCTGTGTCCATTTCTAAATTAATATTTGCAATATACTGGTCAATATCAACTTCTATCGTATTTTCGATATATCTTGATTCAAAATACCCCCTAGATTGTGCAACTTCTTGCAGCTTATCTTTCGTCTCTTCATAATTTGCATGATTTAAAATGGTATTTTGCTTAATTTTTGATCTTTTTATAATTCTTTGCAAACTTTGATCAATTTCACCTTCACCAATAATTTTCAATGTGAGATTTTTTATTTTTGTAGGTTCACCTTTGTTTATAAAATATTTAATTAGCCAATTTGTATTAACCAATTTTAATTCACCAGTCACATTAGATTGGTAATAGCCATATGGTTCTAGCGCCGATTTAATTTCATTAAATCCCTCATTATATAGCCAATTTAGGCGGTCACTTTCTGGGGCTGTTTTTCCATTGAATGTTTCAAGTTGAAGGTTATTTTTGGCATTTTCTTTTAAATCTTTATCATTTTTATCATTGAACCCTGATATTTCAACATAAATTAAAAATTGCTGCGTGTTTTATCATTTGCAAGTAGCGGAGTCATGTTAAATATAAAAACATAGAAAGAACATAGAAAAGAACATAGAGAATGCACAAAAAACACTCTGCCATATAGTGTGTATTTTTTTAAAATACAGCGAATAGAATTTCATAAATTTATATCTCTATTATAAAAACTCACAGGAGTTTACTTGAAGATGGACTTTTTGTAATTAAGAGCGCCGTAATAAATAGTGAGTGGTGAGTTCACACTATGTAATGCTTGAGTTCGCATCACTAATGTATCCCCGTCACCTTTGAAGATCCTGCTTTGTTGGATGCGTATTCTCTCCCGAATCACTTACTATAGGTAAGCTCATCGGAGTTCGTATACTTTCCGCCTCTCAGGATCTTTAAAGGTGATGGAGATAATCGTTGGCTATTTTTTGATGCTAGTCGAGTTTTGCAAGCATTTCACGGGTTACAAGTACAATTCCTTCCTCAGAGCGATGAAATCGTTTTGAGTCTAAGTCTGCATTTTCACCAATAATCATTCCTTCAGGTATATGGCATGATCTATCCACGATACAGCGGTGTAATCGACATGAACGGCCAATTTTTACGTTTGGCAACAACACAACGCCATCTAAAGAACAAAATGAATTAACACGTACATGTGGAAAAAGAACGGAATTGATAACAAGAGAGCCTGAGATAATACAGACGCCTCCTACTAAAGAATTCATCGTCATGCCGTGGCTGCCTGAACGATCTTGCACAAATTTAGCGGGGGAAGGGGGCTCCATATAGGTATGAATTGGCCAGTTTCGATCATACATGTCAAGTTTCGGTGTCACAGCGGCAAGGTCTAAATTCGCTTCTAAAAATGCTTCTAAAGTACCTGCATCTCGCCAGTAAGGCTCAGTTGTTGGATCAGATGTGACGACTGATATATCAAAAGGATGCGCCCATGCATCGCCACGAGCGGTAATGGCAGGTAATAAATCATGCCCAAAATCATGGGTTGAATTAGGATCAAGTTCGTCTGTTTCTAATAAATCACATAAATATTTTGTATTGAAGAGATAAATCCCCATGCTAGCAAGGGCTTTTTTGGGGTTATTTGGCATACAGGGTGGATCACTTGGTTTTTCTAAAAATTCTAAAATTTTATAATCATCTGAAATCGACATAATGCCAAAGGCGGATGCCTCTTCAATGGGGACAGAAATGCATGCAACAGAACATTCTGCATTTTTTTCAACGTGATCTAATAGCATTCGTGAATAATCCATTTTATAGATATGGTCGCCAGCTAGAATTACGACATATTCTGAATTATATCGCTTGATAATGTCTAGATTTTTGATACACAGCATCAGCAGTTCCTCTATACCATTGATCTGTTCCATTTACTTTTGTTGTGCTGGTAGTAAAAATCAACAAATTCATTCATCTCTTGATTTAAAAGACCAACCGCGTTGAATATGTTGAACTAAAGAATGTGATTGATATTGGGTGACTACCCCAATTCGACGAATACCTGAATTTAGACAAGTTAGATAATGCAAAGTCAATAATTCTAAATTTACCACCAAAATGTACAGCTGGTTTGGCACGCTTCATGGTTAAATCTTTGAGGCGTGATCCGCGTCCTCCAGCTAAAATTAATGCAACGGCTTTATTGGGAAGTTGTCTTGCAAGCATTGAACGATCGGTGATAGTTCTCATTATTTTCTCCTTTAAATGTAGCGAGTTGGTCTATATAACTCTCAATCAAATTAATGTTTTTCGAGAATATAAATACTATTAGGTAAAACATTTAAAATCATATTTGATTGTGCGATCGCCTCCGAGTTTTTAATAGATTTAGTATTTTTTAGTGAAAATTGAGTGATATTTGGACGCTGTAAAATAGGTTGATTACTTAAATCTTGGCTGCTTAAACGATTAAAAATCTGCCAATTTCCAATTGGTAATTTAGCATAAGCACTTTGATTACTAAGACTAATAATAATGAGTATTTTTTCGGATAAGAGAATTTGCATACAGTTTGCAAGGTGCGTATTAAAATCCTCTAATGACATTGATTGGGATAATTGATTAAGCCATGCTACATCTATTTGTGCTTGTAAATCTTGACTAAGGTTAACTGATTTTACGTTTTTATTATTATTTTTGTAATGATATTCATCGCTATATTCATCAAGTAAATTAGATTGATTCTGTGGTACTTTTTTACCATGCCACCACTTATTTTCCATTAGCGCTGGGATTTGCTTACGGATTTGGATCAAATTACAGGTAAATTTATAGAGCGCTAAATCCGCATTTTCCCAATCAATCCATGTTGTACGATTATTTTGGCAATAGGCATTATTATTACCTTGTTGCGTATGCCCAATTTCATCTCCCGCTAATAACATAGGCGTACCCAATGAAAGTAATAAGCAGCTTAATAAATTCCTTTGTGTAGTGTTACGTGCTTTTTGGATTTCAATATCATCAGTAATTCCTTCGTGTCCATGATTATTACTGTGATTATCATATGCCCCATCTTGATTATTTTCACCATTAGCACAATTGTGCTTAAAATTATAAGAAACAAGGTCTTTTAAAGTGAAACCATCATGTGCTGTGATCATATTAATACTCGCATTCGGTGCACGCGAAGGGGTTTCAAAATAATCACTTGATCCTGCAAAACGCATTGCAAATTCACCAAAGTTAATATCTTGCTTAAGCCAGAAACGTCTCATCGTATCTCTAAATTGATCATTCCATTCTGCATATGGCGCTGGAAAGTTGCCTAATTGATATCCATTAGGGCCAATATCCCATGGTTCAAAAATAAGTTTGGTTTTTGAAATTAAAGGGTCTTGTTGCAATACCGCAAAGAAAGCAGCAAAGGGTGAAAAAGTAGCCGTTTTATCTTTAATATTTGTACGCCCTAAAACAGCACCAAGGTCAAAACGAAAACCATCAATGCAGCATTCTACAATCCAGTAACGTAGGCAATCAGCGATCATTTGTATAACATGTGGGTTGGAACAATTTAGTGTGTTACCACATCCAGTAAAGTTGTGGTCAATGCCTTGATGATCAATCAGGTAGTAACTTTTGTTGTCGATTCCACGTAGACTTATGCGAGGGCCGTTTAGATCTAGCTCAGCAGTGTGATTAAACACAACATCTAGTATGACTTCAATTCCAGCGATATGTAGGTTTGAGACAGCTTCTCTAAACTCAGAAAGCGGTGTTGTATCTGGTCGACCAGACCAATATTTAGGATCAATTGCAAAAGGCGCGATGACGTTATATCCCCAATAGTTTTCTAGCCCCAATTGCTGTAAACGCGGTTCATCTAAATGCATTTGAATTGGCAATAATTCAAGGCTTGTAATGCCTAGTTTTTGAAAATGAGAGATCATGGTTTGGTGCGCTAATGCAGCATAAGAGCCTTGTATTTCTTTAGGAATATCAGGGTGAGATTTAGTTAGCCCGCGCACATGAGCTTCATAAATAATGGTTTCTCCCCAAGGTATTGGCTGAGATAATGGTATACATCTGGGCGTTGTAATAGCGGTAAATTCTGATTCAGATAAATACATGCTTATAACCGATTTAATATCTTCTGAAGACGCATCCAGTTCATGCGAATAAGGATCAATTAATAAATTTTTTGGATCAAAAAAAAAACCTTGCTTAGGTGCATATTCTCCATATACGCGGTAGGCATAACGCACTTTAATTACTTTTTTTTCAGGTTTCTTCTCAAATTTTTTGAAAGATTTTTTTAAAAAATTTTTCAAAATTATTTTTTCTAATGTAATTAATGGCATAAATCCATGCCAAATTGCATTGGTTTTTGCAGGTAATCTGAAACGGGTTTCAGGATCTTGCTCGTCAAATATGCATAGTTCAATTTTTTCTGCGAATGCTGAAAATAGGGCAAAATTTATGCCAGCAACATCTTTTTCACTTAAAAAACTTGCTTGCAAAATTTTGCTGCCCAAAGGGTAAGGTAATCCTGTGTCGAGTATTTGCATATTGTTTATGACTCATGTTTGGACGATCACTTATACCCATCACCTTTGAAGATCCTGCTTTGTTGGCATCATATTTTCACCCGAATCATTTACCCTGTGTAAGCTCATCGGGATTCGCATACTTGCCGCCTTGCAGTATCTTCAAATCTTTTGGGTATAGTTAATATTTTGTGTGCATTTTTATGCAAACTTAAGAATGCTTTTTAAAAAAAATAGTTGCTAGTGGCGGTATCGTTAAATTTAATGAGTGAAGGTGATTATTGTTAGGAATATTATCACTGCAAATCGTACCCAAATTACCAATATTTGATCCACCATAATATTGTGAATCAGTATTTAAAATTTCAGCATAATTACCAGGAGACATAATGCCTACACGATAATTGTGGCGTATGATGGGTGTGAAGTTGCTCACAATAATTATCGCATTGTCGTTATCATCACGGCGTGAAATAGCAAAAATAGAGTTTTCATGATCATCAACAATCAGCCATTCAAAACCATTACTCTCGTAATCACGCTGATATAACGGCGGGTTATTTTGGTAAAGATGATTTAAATCATGCACTAAGTTTTGGACACCAATGTGATTAGAACTTCCATCGTAATCTTCAAGTAAATGCCAATCTAAACTGATGTCGTAATTCCATTCGTTAATTTGAGCGAACTCATTTCCCATAAATAAAAGTTTTTTACCTGGATGCGCCCACATAAAGCCGTAATAAGCACGTAAATTTGCGAATTTTTGCCAAGTATCACCAGGCATTTTGTTTAATAATGAGTATTTGCCATGCACAACTTCATCATGTGATAGGGGGAGAATAAAGTTTTCACTGTGTGCATATGACATACCAAAAGTCATCAGGTTATGATGATGTTTTCTATAGATAGGATCAAGCTTCATGTAGCTTAAAGTATCATTCATCCAGCCTAAGTCCCATTTGTAGTGAAAACCTAGCCCGTCATTCTCGGGAGGGTGAGTTACTTTTGGAAAATCAGTTGATTCTTCCGCAATTATCGCAACACCTGAGATCTCCTTACCAATGACTTGATTGGTATATTGTAAAAAACTGATGGCTTCTAAGTTTTCTGCACCACCATATTCATTGGGAATCCATTCGCCTTCTTCACGGCTGTAATTGCGATAAATCATAGACGCAACAGCATCCACTCGTAAAAGCATCTATACCATAGCGCTCTAACCAGTAAAGTGCATTGGCTGCTAAAAATTACGGACTTCATTGCGCCCAAAATTATAAATTAAAGTATTCCAGTCTTGATGGAATCCTTCTTTTGGATCAGAGTACTCATATAGTGGCGTACCATCAAATTGGCGTAACCCATGCATGTCTGTCGCAAAATGAGCAGGTACCCAGTCTAATATGACATTGAGACCAGCATTATGTGCTGCCTCAATGAGCATTTTAAATTGTTGTGCTGTACCAAATCTCTGGGTAGGTGCATATAATCCTATGGGTTGATATCCCCAAGAGCCATCGTAAGGAAATTCTGTAATGGGCAGTAGTTCAATATGTGTAAATCCCATGTATTTAACATAGGGGATTAATTCATGTGCAAATGATTCATAATTGAGCCAGGAATAACCGTTATCAGTACGCTTCCATGAACCTAAATGAACTTCATAAATACTGATGGGGAATTCTCCTGGCATTCGCCATCGCTCGTGTGCGCGTCATCGGAACTTTTTCAGGTAACTTGCTGATAATACAAGCAGTATTGGGGCGTAATTCAGCAGAAAAGCCATAAGGATCAGCTTTAAGCGTGCACACGCCTTGTTCACTTAAAATTTCATATTTATAGCGTTGCCCACATTGAGTGTCGGGTAAAAATATTTCCCAAATCCCACTTTCTTGTCGCTTGCGCATAGGATGTCTTCGTCCATCCCAAAAATTAAAATCACCTACAACGGAGACGCGTTTAGCATTTGGTGCCCAAACAGTAAATATAGTGCCTGAAGTATCTCCAATTGTTGCTGCATGAGCGCCAAGGCGTTTATAGGGGCGTAAATGTTTACCTTCAGCTAACAGCCAAGAATCTAAATCGGCCAGAATTGTTTTAAAATGATAAGGATCTTCAAACGTGTATGCCACCTCTGGTTGATCTTTAAAATATACAGACAGTAAATAATGTGTTTCTTCTGGGATCGTACCTAAAAAAAAGCCACGATCATCAATACATTTTAGTGTGCCAATTTTATTTTTACTATATTTATCAATAACATTAATATGAGTTGCTGAAGGTAGAAAGGCACGAATTTCAACATCAGAAACAGTTTTGTGCTGCCCCAAAATTGAAAATGGATCAGGGTGCTCACCTATTAGTAGTGCTTCTAGGTCAATGAGTTTTAGTGTTTCTTGTTGTAAATGATCATGGGCAGTTTTTTAAAAATTAGTTTTTGCTAGTTCTTTTTTTATGGGCTCTTTTTTTATTGTGTTTTTTTTTATTTTTATTTCATGTTTTTGTTGTTTTTGTTGTTTTTTAGTCATCATAATGCTTCCCTTTTTAATTAGAGCAGAAATACTTTTATACCCATCTTCAACGGTGATGGATATATACCCGTCACCTTTGAAGATCCTGCTTTGTTGGCATCATATTTCGACCCAAATCACGCACGTAAGGTAAGTTCGTCGGGCATCGTATACTTACCACCTCTTCTGTATCTTCAAATCTTTTGGGTATAGCCTACAATATTTATTATAAACATTTAAATTTTGATTCATATTATTGTTTTTAATAAATCACATGGCTGTTCCTTACAAATTTTGGATAAGTGCGTAATTAATGATATTAATCAAACATTGCTTGAATAAATAGGTAACGATGAAAATGAAATTCATAGCAAACAGTTGTATGCTAATGGCTATCCAAATCTTATGAGTATATTCAAATAAATTCAGTATACATACAGCTTATTTTTTTGAAAATTTTTTTAAAAAAATTAACTAGTTATTCAATTGTAAAGTTAGGTAACTCATTTTTTTTATTTTTGAATGTATCATTCAAAACACAATTGCTGACTTAAGCTGTTTAAAAAGGTACAATTTACAAGGTTAATACCCATCACCTTTGGAGATCTTGCTTTGTTGGATGTGTATCCTTACCCGAATTACTTACTATCTGTAAGCTCATCGGGCATTCGTATACTGGCAGCCTCTCAGGATCTTCAAATCTTTTGGGTATATATTTATTATTTGATTTACAAAATCTGAATCTTAATTTACATTTTACTTCTTAAATTCGTTACTACTGAATGTGCTGAATAATTTTACGAGTAATCTTAGCGATACCCATCCTCTTTGAAGATCCTGTTTTGTTGGCTACAGATACTCACCGCCTCCAGTATCTTCAAACATTTCGGGTATATAAGACAATATTTGTTTAGATGCACCAGTTATGACGGGAACTTAATTAATCAACAAAATAATATAGAGACTTTATGGCAACTTATAGCACCAATGAATTTAAAAGCGGTTTGAAAATTATCTTGGACAATGATCCTTGCGCTGTCATTGAGAATGAATTTGTTAAACCGGGGAAAGGGCAAGCATTTAATCGGGTTCGTATTAAAAATTTAAAAACAGGCCGCACCATTGATAAAACATTCAAATCAGGCGACACGGTTGAAGGTGCGGATGTAATGGATATGGAAATGCAATATTTATATAATGACGGTGAGTTTTGGCACTTCATGAATAATGAATCATTTGAGCAAGTGAGCGCAGATAAAAAATGTGTTGAAGATGCTGCTAAATGGCTTAAAGAAAATGATATGTGTACGGTTACATTATGGAATGGCGCGCCTTTAATTATTACGCCTCAAATTTTTTGTGATTATGAGCGTGACTGATACTGATCCTGGCCTTAAAGGTGATTCTGCTGGTTCAGGAGGAAAGCCTGCAACGCTTGAAACTGGCGCTGTTGTCCGTGTTCCTTTGTTTATTCAAATAGGCGAAGCGATTAAAGTTGATACACGCACAGGTGAATATAATTCACGTATTAAAGACTAATTTAATATTATTGAGTGGTTTTCAGATAATTTAATTAAAATTATCTGAAAGTTTTATTTTAAAATTATGTCATTGAGTGAGTTTATGATAAATAATCATGCAATTAGGAGTCCACAAATGAATGGGGATGTTCAAGTCAATTTGCAGCGTCGGCGTGTTTTAACACTGGCTACTGCTGCAGTAGGGGGCGTTGGTGCAGCATTTGTGGCCGTTCCTTTTTTAAAATCTTGGTTACCAAGTGAACGTGCTAAAAGCGCGGGCGCACCTGTTGAAGTTGATATTTCTAAATTGGAAGCAGGCGATTTATTACGTGTTGAATGGCAAGGGAAGCCTGTCTGGGTGCTGCACCGTACTCCAGCCATGCTTAAAGACCTTGAAAGTATGAATGCCACAATGCTTGTAGATTTTGATTCCCTTAAATATAAGCAGCAGCCTGATTATGCAACGAATGACGTGCGTTCAATTAAACCAGAAATTTTAGTTTTGGTTGGAATTTGTACATATTTGGGATGTTCACCAACATTTCGCCCAGAAGTAGGGCCTGCTGATTTAGGTGCAAATTGGAAAGGGGGATTCTTTTGTCCATGTCATGGTTCAAAATTTGACCTTGCAGGACGTGTTTATGCTGGCGTACCTGCACCCACTAATTTGGTTGTGCCAAAATATAAATATGTAGATGATTCTAGGCTTTTAATTGGTGATGATACAGAAGGAGGCAGCAATGTCTAGTCCACATCCAGGTACAACAGGTTTATTGGGTTGGATTGATGCTCGATTTCCATTAACTAAATTATACAATGATCATGTTGGCAAGTATTATGCGCCAAAAAACTTTAATTTTTGGTACGTTTTTGGTTCGCTTGCTTTATTTGTGTTAATCAATCAAATACTAACAGGGGTTTGGCTTACTATGCATTATAAGCCAGACGGTGCTTTAGGCGCGACTGGTATCCCAAATGCGTATGCATCTGTAGAATTATTAATGAGAGATGTGCCTTGGATGTGGTTAATTCGTTATCTACATTCTACTGGTGCATCTGCATTTTTTATTGTGGTTTATTGCCACATGTTTAGAGGCATGATGTACGGCTCATACCGCAAGCCACGTGAGTTAGTTTGGCTATTTGGGATGTTAATTTATCTTGTGTTAATGGCTGAAGCATTCATGGGCTATATTTTTGCCATATGGGCAAATGTCGTATTGGGGCGCGCAGGTTATTATTTCCTTGTTTGGTGCAATTCCTTATGTGGGGGATACGCTATTCGAGTTCATTAAAGGCGATTATATTATTTCTGAGGCAACATTGGGGCGTTTCTTTGCATTACATGTTATTGGATTACCTCTTGTATTGGTCGGATTGGTTGCTGTTCATATTTTAGCGCTTCATGAAGTGGGCTCACTTAATCCTGATGGTATTGAAATAAAAGATGTAAAAGACGAAAATGGCATTCCAAAAGATGGTTTACCTTTTCATCCTTTTTACACAGTACACGACATTTTTGCGCTGTCTATTTTCTTGTTCTTCTTTGCGCTCATTATTTTTTACGCACCAGACATGGGGGGATACTTCTTAGAACATCCTAACTTTGAACCAGCAGATCCATTGAAAACACCAGAACATATTGCGCCAGTTTGGTATTTCACACTTTTTTATACAATTCTTCGTGCAGTGCCATCATATATGGGAACACAAATTTGGGGCGTACTAGCAATGGGTGGCTCTATTGTATTGTTGTTCTTGTTACCATGGTTAGATCGCAGTCCTGTTAAATCAATTCGTTATAAAGGTATGCTTACCAAAATAATGCTAACACTATTTGTGGTTTCATTTGTTATTCTGGGATATCTAGGTGTTGTGCCTGTAACCCCTGCAAAAACTACCTTGTCACAAGTATGTTCAGTATTCTATTTTATATTCTTTTTGGGCATGCCTATTTGGTCCAAATTAGATAAGGTTAAACCTGTTCCAACGAGGGTGACAATGAAATGAGACATATTATTTCAAAACACATGATTAACTATATTCAAAAATCCATTAATGTTTGTATTTTATTGACTTTTTGTTCTAGTGCAATGGTTAATGCTCAAGAAAGTCTTTCACTTTATAAAGCACCAATTGATGGGTGATACGACATCATTGCAAAATGGTGCGAAATTGTTTATGACTTATTGCCAAGGATGTCACTCTACAGAGTTTCAAAGATATAATGTCACCGCAAAAGACATTGGCTTGACTGAAAAGCAAATGAAAGATAATTTAATCTTCACGGGCAGTTTTTCAACAAGGACGGGTGAGTTTTTGCCTTCCAAAATTGGTGATTTAATGCATTCAGCCATGAATCGTGCTGATTCTAAACAGTGGTTTGGCGTTGCACCACCAGATTTATCAACGATTGTTCGTGCAAAAGGTGCCGATTATATTTATACGTATTTGCGTAATGTTTTAT
>JAGWCC010001353.1:0-34787 GCA_022651775.1 Drusus annulatus
AAGAGGGTAACGTCTTTTTGGGAGTCGTTCATCGTATCGACCGCCCTGTGAGTGGCGTTTTGCTATTTGCAAAGACCTCTAAAGCTCTTGTTCGCCTGAATGAACAACTTCGAGATCGGGGATTCGGCAAGCACTATTGGGCCATTGTCGAGAATTGTCCTGAAAACCCGCAAGACGAGTTAACCCATCACCTTACTCGCAACCACAAGATAAACAAATCAATAGCACATACATCTCCCACTAAGACAAGCCAAGAAGCGATCCTGCGGTACAAGCTTTTGAAGTCTAGCTCGGCCTACCATCTTCTTGAGATTGAACTTGTCACCGGTCGCCACCATCAGATTCGGTGTCAGTTAGGAGCCATTGGGAGCCCTATTTTGGGAGATTCAAAGTATGGCGGAGCCCGTGGCAGCAAAGAGAGCAGCAAGGACGGCAGTATCTGGTTGCACAGCCGTATGCTCGAATTCGAGCACCCAGTGACCAAAGAGCGGATCGTGGTAACGGCACCAGTCCCTGAGAAAGATGATCTATGGAAATACTTTGCCAATCCAAAATAGTGCACCCCAAAGTTAGGCGAGCGCACAAACAGATAAGCAGCTGAAATTTTAGCTGCTTATCTGTTTTGGCATCAACCATTGCTGGAGCGAGTGTGCAGCGATTTTACTTATTAGAGTTGGCGGTAGCCGCGTCATATTATGCTTCGTTAACGATATGCAAAACATGATTAATATGATCTACTTTACTTGTTTGTCGATGATAGCAAATCTATGACAATGCAAAGTGCCCACAGTAAATGCGGGCACTTTGGGGTAGTAAAAATAAATTAGGTTGTGATCCTTAATACTATTTTCGGATTCCGTAAACCATTTTTAAGTCTCCGCTATAATTTGGATTTGTAGCTCTAGACATATGTGTATAAATTGGCTCATTTGTATCAAAGATACCACTCACATAGTATCCATTATAAAGCCCATCACGACCAAAATTGGCTCCCATAAGGTATCGGTATTCTATCATATATGTATTCTTATCAAAACTATATACCCATCGCTCCTGTCTTATTAGACGGTCGATTACAAAAGTAGGTTTGTAGTGTACTTGATAAAAACCAGTAAAAGGAATAGTGCCAGGTGGTGGGGTCGTGGGACCAACAATAACAACATCACCATTACCAACATCATCTCCAGCAACTATAACCTGACTATTGTTAAACAGTATTTCATTAATAATAGTATTAGTATTGTAATTGCCATAAATTCCGGGGCTAGAATATCCCATGTTCCGCAAAGTTCTTATTACTGTCTCTGTCCCGTGTATGATGCGGGTGGAACTGGCTGTTTCATCGACAAAAATCCCTAGATTTTCAGACCTGTTAATCTGCTGAAAAAGTCTTCCAATCATCTGGTAAGCTGGCGGGTACTCTAGTGTACTATTTGACAGTACGTGTTTATTGATTACGTCCCAATTAAAAGTATATCCATTATACGATTGAGGGTGTTTATGAAATGCCATAACCTGAGCTAGTGCAGTTGTGACGCCTTTCACTTCTGGTTTATATAGAAGGACAGGCTTCAAGCCACTTTCAAAACGATAAACAGGATAATCATTATATGGGCTTTTCTGTCCCCATAGCAAGGCAGATTCAGGTGGATTAAACTGAACAGTCTTAGTCCATGCACCAACCGGATTCATTACTGCTGTCGTCTGTTCGCTACTATTTTGAAAAGTGGCTGTGACATAGTTGTCAAGCGTACCCATGATAAGTTGAACTTCGGGGCTGTCGGTAGCTTGAGCTGATGCGAAAATGCTAGACTCAGTGATCGCCAATACAGAGGGAATGCGGTTGTCCGCAGCGAGGAGTGCAAAGCCTTCGTCATTGGTGAAGTTAACTACATAGATTGTAGGGGTTTCGCCAGAACGCGTGGCTCCGTGGGTGGTGGTGGGGTAGTGGTTCTTGATAGTTCGCCGACCGCCACTACGGGTGGTGCCGTCGATCTGGTCGAGCAACCCGTTGAGCTCTTCTAGTGCATTGTCATAGCTCACAACGTGCTCTGAATCAGCTACTGGGGGGGGGCGTCAAACTGCTCTTTTTGGCAAGAGAACGCCATCAACGCTACACAAAACGATAGCGTTACCTTAGAGAATAATGTTTTTTTCATGGTCGTAATGTTTTAGTGATTATTACCGCTAGCAAGGTACGGACTATTTTTCATTAATGCAAATTTATTTTGCATTTTTTTGCAATATATCCATGAAATTGCATTAAAACCCACTTTTTGACGTTCTAAGCGAAGTGGATCCCCGACCCCGGAGGGGGGTGTCATATTGAGCCCTTTGGCGGAGTTTACTTGTAAGTAGTGTTCAATAATTAGAGTCTGTTTAAGTCTTTAAATTTCGGTCTTTTGCCGCTCTTTTTGCCCATATTATCGCCTCTAAAATTATCATTTATGCCCGCTAAACTTAAATTTCAGGGCAAAAGATGAACCAAAATAGCGGCAAAGCGGCTCGTTAAAAAATTTCAACAGACTCTTTGCGAAGTCGAAGGGCATAGGTTGACAACCAAAAGCTGTTTTATTAAATCTCGGTAACAAACACATCGGCATCGAGATGAACAGGGAAATGAGCTCGGAACTGCTCTAGTGCCTTGAGCGACAAGGTAGACTCCAATTACACACTCGCCATTTCGTAAATTCTCTAGTGCCTTGAGCGACAAGGTAGACTCAATTACACACTCGCCGCCAAGTAGATCGCGGTCCTCAATACGAGCACCCAACAAATTTCGCTGCAAGTTGCCACCATCGCTGCAATGGGTCGCTTGTCGAATAGAGCTTTCCCTACGGCTCACTTTCTGCAACTCTTGCCCTTTGAAATCCAGTATAACTGAGTCGCCTTGATAGATCAGTCCTGGCTCCTCGCCACAGCGATTGGCTCCGATACAGTATGCGACGTTCTCAATTGCACGTGCACGCAGCAGAGTGTTCCACGCATACCGCCGAGCATCGGGCCAGCAAGCGACATATATCAGTAGGTCGTAGTGGTCGTTGTTTCGAGACCAGACTGGGAACCGCAGGTCGTAACATATCAACGGGCAGATCCTGAATCCTCGATATTCAACCACTAGCCGTTGGCTGCCTTTTTCGTAGACAAGATCTTCGCCCCCCATTCTAAAAGTGTGCCGCTTGTCGTAATACTCCGCCGTGCCGTCGGGTTTCCAAAAAAAGAGTCGATTCACGTACCGCCCTTCGACCGAAATTGCGACACTGCCAACAATAGCACGCCCGCACTCACGAGCCAAGGCCGTCATTCGGCCTACGATATCCTGATTCATGGTTTGAGCATCTCGGGCCGGCGACATCGAAAACCCCGTGGCAAACATCTCGGGCAAGACCACCAAATCAGCAGTCGTGTTACGAACCATCGATTCGACCCTACTAAGGTTGACCTCCACGTCCCGCCACGCAATGCTCATCTGAAAAACCGCTACTTTTAAAACACACTCCATCTTTTAATATTATTTAAGTAATAGAAAACAATTATTGTCACATTATTTTGAGTCTATTTTGAGAATGATTTTTCGTTTTGGATCCGAAGGTTTACAGGTGTAAATCGAGGATTTGAAACGGAAAAAGCATCTAAAAGAGACCAAAAGAGTGTGGCAAAGTGCATAAATGTCATTCTATGAAAAACAGGTAATAAAATACGACGTTAATTGTTTTCTATTACTTATGACTCGAAAGTTACGAAAAAAACGTAACTTTGTCGCAATATCAAAACTAATCGAGCCAAATACCCCATAAAATGATAAATCCAGGCCTTATAAATACATTAACAATCGTTCGAAGCACCGAAAACGGAGTCTACCTCGAAGACGAAGAGCAAAACGAAGTCTTGCTGCCAAACAGATATGTGCCCGAAACTTTCGAATTTGGCGATCCGATCTCGGTATTTGTCTACTTCGACTCTGAAGATCGAATTGTTGCAACGACTGACATACCCAAAATTATGGTCGGACAGATCGAAGCCCTCGAGGTGGTCGGCCTCGCTGGTTTCGGGAGCATTTCTCGACTGGGGACTTCCCAAAGACCTCTTTGTACCCAAAGGTAACCAAGTTGTCGAGATGGTTCAAGGGTGGCAGATATCCCGTTATGGCCTACATCGATAACGTCAGCGGACGAATCGTCGCCACGGCTAAACTCAACAGATTTGTGAGCAACGAAATCATCACCGTACGTCCCAAAGAGAAGGTCGAAATTCTACTCGCCCAACGTCGCGAAAGAGGATATCGAGTCATCATCAACTCCAAACACTGGGGTATGCTTTATGATAATCAAATCTTTGCCCCAATGCGAATTGGCGACAAGGCAACAGCATGGGTATACAAAATTTCGGACGACGACAGAATCGACGTTGCCATGCAACAACAAGGCCTCGATCAAGTAGTCGTGGCAACAGACGTTTTGATCGATATTATCAACAGCTATGGCGGTGAATTGCCCTACGGAGATAAATCAGCACCCGAGGATATTCAAGCAGCACTGGGAATGAGTAAAAAAGTCTTCAAACGTGCCGTTGGATACCTGCTGCGTCAGGGGCAGATCGAAATCAGAGATTTTTCATGTAAAATAGTCGCAAAAAACGAGCAGAAGTAGCTCTTCGATGCCTATTTTTTAGATAGTATAGAAACATGCTAGTACACGAAACACAAGTCAGAGTTAGATACGGAGAAGTCGATCGCATGGGCTTCCTCTACCACTCCCATTATGTGGAATTTTTTGATATTGGTCGTTCAGAGATGATGAGGTCCATTGGTCTGCCCAACAGCGTAATCGAAGAGCAGGGGATTATGCTCCCCGTACTCAAAGTCGAGGTCAACTACCACAACCCAGCCTACTACGACGACCTGCTAACGATTAGAACAACCCTGAATGAAATCCCACGTGTTCGGATCAAATTCGACTACGAAGTATTCCGAGAAAATGGCGACCTTATCACCGACGGATCTGTAACGCTGGCCTTTATGCACGCCGACACCAAACGTGCCTGCCGCTGTCCTAAAACGCTGACCGAACTCTTAATGGCGAAATTTGGCTAGGAACTTCCGACAGCGGTCAGGAACGCCCGACAGCGGACGGGAACGCCCGACAGCGGACCGGAACGCCCGACAGCGGTCGGGAACGCCCGACAGCGAGTTTTAGTCCTGCCTTTTTGTCATCAGAGTGAAACGAAAAATCTATTGCGAGTACTCTCTAGAAAGAGATACTTCGACTTCATTTCACTCCACCCAGGAAGACAAAAGGGAATACCGTCGCGAATGCGACATAAAATACGAGAGCCGAAGGCTCGAATTCAAATAGACCCAAGGCTATGGGGTGATGATTTAGCTGCTGTTAATTTATCAACGGCCCCGAACCCGCGGCGGCGAGTGTAATTTGTCGCCTTTGCGAAAAAAACACGGTGCCGCGCGTTCGCGGCCGTTGATAAATTTATACAGTACTTAATCGAACCCCAGGCCCGAACGCGGGCTGCGTATTTTTTAGATAAATTACGTCGTCTCTCGGCATCACAAGCGAGCTTGTGTGCCCTCGTTCCTAATAATTTTGCCCCCAAAAAGTGGGTGCCCGCCGAATAGGCGAGAAAATAAATTACCAAATTCTTCAGCCCTTAATTTGCATAAATATATATGTTGGACAAACCAATTTTCAAACAGATAGGCAGCATTGCCGACAGAATGGGACTCGAAGCATACGTGATCGGCGGATACGTCCGTGACCGAATCCTCTATCGTAACGTAACAGACATCGACATCATGGTCATTGGAAGCGGCATAGAGTTTGCCCAGGAGCTTGGGCGAGAGGTCAAACGCCCGCAGACGGTCTTCAAAACATTCGGCACAGCAATGCTTCGGGTTGGCGAATGGGAGGTCGAATTTGTCGGAGCACGTCGTGAGAGTTATAACCACGGATCTCGAAAACCAGTTGTCGAAAACGGCACCCTCGAAGACGATCAACGCCGCCGTGATTTCACAATCAATGCCATGGCATTTGGTCTCAATGCCACAAACTTTGGACAACTAATCGACCCCTTTGGTGGCGTCGAAGATATGGAAAATCGCACGATCCGCACACCTCTAGACCCCGATGTTACCTTCTCCGACGACCCCCTGAGAATGATGCGTGCGATCCGGTTTGCAGCCCAGCTCGAATCCGATATCTTGCCCGAAACATTCGAAGCAATCCGCCGTAATGTCGAACGAATTAAAATCATCTCGCAAGAGCGAATCACCACCGAAATCAACAAAATAATGATGTCCCGCACCCCATCTCGGGGGTGGCGACTGCTTGAAGAGAGCGGTCTACTGGCAATCATATTCCCAGAAATGTTGGCACTCAAAGGGGTCGATAGAGTAGGTGGTAGGGCTCACAAAGACAACTTTACCACACCCTTCCAGGTGCTTGATAACATCGCACAGAACACCGAAAAGCTATGGCTGCGTTGGGCGGCACTGCTCCACGACATTGGCAAGCCCCAAACAAAACGCTATGAAGCGATTCAAGGCTGGATATTCCACTCCCACGAAGTCGTGGGTTCAAAAATGACAGCCCGAATATTCAGAAACCTCAAACTACCCCTTGGAGACCCCTTGAAGTACGTCCAAAAGCTAGTCTTCCCACACCTGCGACCAATAATACTGTCCGAAGACGAAGTAACTGACTCAGCAGTACGGCGTAGAGTTCGATGGTGGGACGACATCGACGACCTGACACTCTGCGAGGCTGATATAACATCAAAAGACGACTCAAAAGTCAAGCGATATCTACAAAACTTCGCCTTGGTACGACACAAACTCGTCGAGATTGAGGAGAAAGATCGGGTACGAAATTTTCAGCCGCCCATCTCGGGAGACATGATCATGAAGTTCTATGGTATCGATCCGTGCCGAGAAGTCGGCCTGCTCAAAGCAGCCCTCAAAGATGCGATCCTGGAAGGCGGAGATACCCAACGAATATCAGGCCGCATATGATCTGATGCTAGTAATTGCGGAGCGAGAGTGGGGTATGGTCATCAAAAAATAGAGCAATGACCCAACAAGAGTTAGACCTGATAATGGCACCCGAGACACTACAACTGCTCGAACAGCATGCTGCAAGTGATCCCGTTGAAATAGCATTCAAATTCAAGAATCCGATGGCGGCAACCTTGATAAAAAACCTGCAAAACAACAGAGTAAAATTACCGACTTATCACCGTAATCGATGCATAATTCCAACCATAAACGGTCAACAAAGTAGCAGCGAAGCGTCGGCATCTCTCCGATATGCGGTTCATGGCGATCTGGCCATCGACCTCACCTGCGGACTGGGGGTCGACAGTTTTGTTCTGTCACGGTCATTCAAGCAGGTAACAGCGATTGAGATCGACCCACTCCTATGTGAAATCGCACGTCATAATTTTGCATCTTTAGAATGTACAAACATAGACGTAATATGCTCTTCAGCTGAACAGTACATATCAGAAGCACCAAAAGCCGACTTGATCTATATTGACCCTAGTCGTAGATCAGATTCTGGGAAAGCACTCTATAACATCAGCGACTGCCACCCAAACGTAATGCAATTGCTGCCAATATTGATGCAAAAAGCAGCGAATTTGATAATAAAAATCTCCCACTTTTCGATGTCGAGGAGATCTTCAGAACCTTTCCTGAGGGTACAAAATGCCAAGTAATATCAATTGATAACGAATGTAAAGAGGTCGTTGTCATCATCAATCAAACTCCTAACGATCACAAGGATATGACTGTTACGACATTCAGAAACGGCGTCAAAACCGAGCATGAATTCAGTCGTGATCAAATTTGCGATCGTGTCAAGAGACCAGAATTAGAGCCAAATTATCTCTGCGTTCCCGACGTGGGATTCTACAAAACACGAACCGTTTCAGCACTAATGGGCAACCAAGAACATTATTACACAGGTGGTTACGTATTAACCTCGACACCGCCAACCGCTTTTTGTGGATCAGTGTATACAAAATATGTGAAGTAGCCCCATATCGCCCTCGAGAAATCCGCAAAAGATTCTCGAAAGCAATCGTCCACCAACGCAACTTTAAGTACACCAACCAACAGATCGGAATAGCACAAGGAGGAGGGCAGCACCTTTTTTTCACAGAATATAAAGAGAATCAAACAGTATTTATTGTGGAAAATTATACGTAAATTTGCGTTTATAATTAAAAACTTGCAAAATGGCAAATTTCAAAGAAGAGGTCGCACAAATCAAAGCATTTGTATTCGACGTTGACGGCGTTTTTACCGACGGCCATATCTCAATCGCTCCCGATGGTGAACACCTTCGTCAATATCACGTCAGAGACGGCCTGGCTATGGTTCGTGCCGTTGAAAAAGGGTACCAAATCGCCATAATATCTGGCGGCAAAGGCAAACAACTACAACAACGAATGGAAAACTTGGGGGTGAAATTCATCTACCTCGACATACTCGACAAGGCCCAATCGATGCAGAATTTTTCAGACCGCTCTGAAATACCACTGAACCAAATAGCCTATATGGGCGACGACTATCCCGACATTGAAGCGATGAAAATGGCTCGAATTGGGGTCGCACCAGCCGATGCAGCCGATGATGTGCGTGCAGTGGCTCACTATGTTAGCAAATTCAAAGGTGGAGAAGGCTGCGTTCGTGACCTGATTGAACAGGTGCTCCGAGCCCGGGGTGATTGGTTCGTATAAAATAATGCAAACATTCCTTGAACAAGCGGCAAATGTACTCTGGCAACAACATGGTGACGAGATATCCAAGCTCAATATAGTTTTCCCGAGCAAACGTGCCCGGCTCTTTTTTGGCGAGGCCCTATCTCGTTTGATCTCAAAACCGATATGGCAACCTCAATACCTGTCGATTGACGATCTGATGTGGGAGATGAGCGAGCTCGAAATGACAGATAATCTGATACTTATGTCAGAACTATACGCCATTCACACCGAATACCAGCCCGAATCGTTCGACAAATTTTATGGCTGGGGGACGATACTACTGCGTGATTTCGACACTATCGACAAATATATGGTCGATGCCGAGAAACTGTTCACGAACATCAGCAACCTCAAGGAAATCGAGGAGCAGTTCGACTCAAACTCACCAGTATTCGAGATAGTTAGAGAATTTTGGCAAAGTTTTGCGGACAACAAATCGCAGTCGGCTCAGCAAAATGACTTCCTTAAAACGTGGAGCACACTTGCAAAAATATACAACGAATTCAAGCAAAGGCTACAAGAATTAGGCGTCGCGTATCCTGGAATGGCATATCGCAAAGTCGCAGATACGATCACCGAAAGTTGCAGTTTGACCGACCAAACATACTGCTTTTTAGGCTTTAACGCCCTCAATCGATGCGAACAAGTGCTATTTCGCAAACTGAAAGAACAAGGACGTGCCATCTTTTTATGGGACTACTCAACGCTATATATCAACGATTTAAGCCAAGAAGCCGGACGATTTATACGCCGAAATATCGCTGAATTTCCACAGACATATCAACTTGACGATGGATTTAACGAAGCAGTACGGATATCTGTAATTAGCTCTCCAACAGATATATTACAGTGTAAATCATTGGCAATGCTGCTTGAACAAATATATGACCGTCAAGGCTATATCGACAAAGAGACAGCCATCGTGCTTACTGACGAAAGCCTGCTCCAACCCGTTCTTGGGTCGATCCCCGAATGCGTTTCAAGGCTTAATATCACGATGGGTTATCCTTTGGTTAGCACAGTGGTTTATAATCTATTAGAGCGTTTAATTCAACTACAACTTCACAAAAAAAACAACTTGTTCTATTATCAAGATGTAGTTGGGCTGTTGTCGCACCCTTATGTAAATGAGCATAATCGAGCACTATGCCAGGGAGTTAATAAAGAAACTAGAAGCAGAGCAAATAATCTACATATCAGAAACGGAAATGACGGCTTTTGGTGAAATATTTTCAAACACCAATTCAGTCAGCGAGTTACAGGCGTACTTGTTAAGAGTTATTTCGAAACTGTCTGCAACCGATGATGCCCAGCGGCGTGAATACACCTACGCCCTGATATCGTCGTTGAGCAAACTCTCTACTACCATAAAAAATTGCAACATCGAGCTGTCGACAACAATTTACGTCTCTCTATTGCGACAAATATTGAATCAGGTTCGGATTCCCTACACGGGAGAACCACTGGGCGGAGTTCAAGTTTTAGGAATTTTGGAGACCCGTAACGTAGACTTCAAAAACGTTATAATGCTGTCAGTCAACGATGACAACTTTCCAGGGAACCTATCTGGGCAGTCTTATATTCCTTATAATCTGCGACAGGCATACGGACTGCCAACCGTAATCGATGCCGAGGCAATGTACGCCTACTACTTTTACAGGCTTTTACAACAATCCGAGACGTTTACAATGTTGTACACATCTGCAGGCGATGATAAATCGACGGGTGAACAGAGTCGGTATATCTATCAACTCGAATATGAGTCAGATTTTGAGGTACATAGATCAGATATATCGCTTGAAATATCGCAATCTCCAGTTAATGAGATCATTATTCGTAAAACACCAGAAATATTAGAGAAGCTATCGATAAAAAACTACTCGCCATCGGCATTAAATCGCTATATAACGTGTCCTATGAAGTTCTATTTCAAAGACATACTGTACATCACGACTCCAAAGCCTGTTGATGAAGAGTTCTCGAAAATGAGCCTAGGAAATACGCTCCACCGAGCAATGGAGATTCTGTATGAGCCAATAATAAAGATGCCAAATCCACAGCAAAAAGTGGCTCAAATCACTGCAACACAGGTTGAAGCAGCGATTCAGAAAGCTATTCTGGAGATAACTCCAGAGCTCGAAGCTCAAAACAGTGCACAGATGCAAATCGGGCGTGAAATTGTGGCGAAGTATATTGTTCAAAATTTGAAATACGACATACAACGCACTGATGAATACGTCATTGATCAACTTGAAGTCAAAAAAGAGATTCAGCTCGCTGGGGTGACATTCAAGGGCGTTGCCGACAGGATCGACCGACTCGCTAATGGGGCAATTACTATTATTGACTATAAAACTGGGGGAAACAAGCTGCAACTTAAAAGTGTATTAGAGCTTTTTGATTCGCAGAAACTTGACCGCAATGAGGCAGCATTTCAACTCCTGATATACGCCCTAATTTTTCGAGAAATCGAGAATGTCGATGTACAACCACAGCTATATGTAAGCAAATATATGCACCGTGCTGACTTCTCTCCACTGCTAGAAATGGGCAATCAAACAGTTGATTACTTGAGCGATGAGATGCGATCTCAGCTTTTAGAAGGGCTATCAACATTGATTGCCGAACTCCTTAATCCTGACGTTCCATTCAGCCAGAACAAGATTGGGCGAAATTGTGAATTCTGCGACTTTGATCCAATTTGCAACAAATAGTCAGAGTAATCTCGACGGCGATAATATTGTAAATCAAAGAGTATCTGGGACCTTGTACTCTCGTGCACTACCAGCATCGACCCACTTTTCGGGGCTTAAGTTCCACGATTCATTGATGTTACATGGGCCAGAGCTGCGATTTTGCAACCACCGAAGGAGCAGCAAGCGATAATTGCCCAAATCCTCGACAACACTTGAATCTCCGGCTATATGACTTACAATAAATGAGTTGGCGACTACGCGGTATGTTTGATCAAGATTTAGTGAGAAATTTTGGACACTAGAATTTACAAGATTATAACTAAAACTGAGATTGGCGGCCGAAATATGGAGGTAATATGGTGTACGCCAGCGAACAAGGTCAGAATTATCGCTCCGAAGACGGTAGTATCGCTTTGAATATACCTTTTCGATGTAGTCGCGTATCTCTCTACCAGTCATTGAGATGACTGTCAGATTATTATCATAATGAAAAAGGCGATAGATATCCTGGATATAGACCTCGGGTAGCAGTTCGCCACTTGGTGCAGGTGGTGCAAAGAGCGAAACGTCAGCCTTAGTTGTAACTAACTGAAATTCATGGAAAAACGATGCAAAATGAGACGGCCCAAAGTATGAATCAGCAATCAGAAGAGTGTCGGGTAATGTTGTCAACGGAGTTGCAAAAAATCGCTTTATATGCTGAATATCAAGGCTAAAACGTTCAGCAAACTTGCGTGATCGAGGCATTTCACTGAAGTCAACAGGATTGGAAACGCTACCCTCTAGAAATGGAGCAAAATATTGTAAGACTCGGGCGGTGAGTGTCGAATCAACAAGCTGCTCATAAATTCGATATCCTGGTAGCAAATTGGCGGTCGAAATTGTCAACGAGACCTCGCCTTGTCGTCGCCATTGTTCAACATAATCAGCCACTTGCGTCATCGAACCAGCCACATATCGCCCCGAGATAGGATCGAAGTCAAACAGAGCACGACAATCAACCCGCACCTCTCGTGGAGCCTGCCAAAAAAAAGAAATTGGCAGCAAAAATAGTAAAAAAATTAGTCTCATGAGGGCAAAATTAGAAAATAAATCGTAAATTTGCTATCCAAAAGGTAAAAATGTTTCGAAACTAACTCTTTACCTCATTAAGAATGACTCCGTCGACAGCAATAGCGGCGTTTCTAAACATAAATATGAGATATTTTATAGAGCTATCATACAAAGGCACAGCATATTCAGGCTGGCAACGACAACATAATGCTATCGGGATCCAACAGCTGATCGAAGAGGCTCTCCAAAGGCTACTCAACCACGAGGCCCCCATCGTAGGCTGCGGCCGCACCGATGCCGGAGTCCACGCCGCACACTATACGGCACACTTTGAGACCGATAACGAATCGGTTATAGAACAGCATTTTAGATACCATCTTAATGGTTTGCTGCCGCTCGACATCTCGATCCACAAGATCTATACAAGCAATCTCCATGCTCGTTTTGATGCTCGATATAGAGAGTATAAATATTATATTGCACTGCGTCGCACGCCTTTTGCGAATGAGCTAAGCTGGCTGCGTACGATGCCGCTCGATATCGACAAAATGCGGCTCGGAGCCGAGATTTTCAAAACTTACACAGACTTTGCCTCGATGTGCAAGGTCGGGTCGGAAAACAAGACCACGGAATGCAAAATATACTGCGTAAATTGGGAGGTTTCAGAAAATATGCTTATCTTTACCATCGGAGCCAACCGATTTTTGAGAGGAATGGTGCGAGCAATCGTTGGCACGCTTGTCGACGTGGGACGTGGGCGATTTGAAGTCGACCACATCCACACCATAATGCAGTCACAAAACCGCTGTGCCGCCGGAGCCTCAGCCCCAGCACGTGGGCTGTTTTTGACGGATATAAAATACCATGGATAAATTAACAAACATAAAATAGATAAATCATGATACGCAAACTAGAACCAACCAAAGTATGGAATCGCTTCGCAGACATCTGTGCCATTCCACACCCCAGCAAACACGAACAGGCAATCTGTGAATACGTAATCGCATTTGCCAAAGAGCACGGCCTTAAGTACAAACAAGACCCAACTGGCAACATAGTAATCTCGAAACCAGCCACCAAAAGGGCTCGAAAACCGACCAACGGTGATCCTGCAATCACACGTCGACATGGTGCCGCAAAAGAACTCCGACAAAGTATTCGATTTTACTAAAGACCCTATCGAAACATACGTCGACGGCGAGTGGGTCAAAGCTCGGGGAACAACCCTAGGGTCAGACAACGGCATCGGCTGTGCGACAATGCTAGCGATACTCGAAAGCAACGACCTGCCACACCCCGCACTTGAAGCACTATTCACGATCGACGAAGAGACGGGACTCGTGGGAGCCAACGGACTGGGCAAAGATATGCTCACTGGCTCGATCTTGATCAACCTCGACTCAGAAGACGAAGGCGAACTCTACGTCGGCTGTGCCGGAGCGGTCAACAACACGGCCGAAATGGAATACAAAGTCGAAACCACTGCCAGCACCCTCGCAGGATACGAAATCGCAATCAGAGGCCTCAAAGGAGGACACTCAGGGCTAGAGATCAAACTCCAACGAGCCAATGCAAACAAACTAATGGTTCGCTTTATCAGAGAGCAAAGCATTGCCAACGGCCTACGTCTTTCGACGTTCGACGGAGGTGGACTTCGCAATGCGATCCCACGTGAAGCCAACGCCATCATTACAGTACCCACAGCCAACGGCACAGCATTCGAAGCCGCTGCCGCCAAATTTGCTGCCGACCTCGCCTGCGAATACTCGTATGTTGAAGACAGCATCAGCTTCAAGGTTTCAAAAGTTTCGACACCAACGACAATCATCAATGCCGATGATCAGCACCGCATCATCGCCGCACTTACGGCTGCACCGAACGGAGTCTTCCGTCTGAGCGACTCAATGGAAGGGCTGATCGAAACATCAACAAACATGTCACGAGTTAGCATTCGCCGAAGGTCGCATGGAGGTGCTATTCATGACCCGCTGCATGGTAAACTACGGCAAACGTGAACTCGCAGCCATGGTTCGAAGCGTATTCGAACTCGCCGGAGCCAAAGTAACCGAAGAAAACGACTACGACGGCTGGGCACCAAACATGAAATCGCCAGTGCTAGCAACGATGACCAAAGGATATCAACGACTATTTGGCACAGTGCCAGAAGTACGAGCAATCCATGCAGGGCTAGAGTGCGGAATCATAGGATCAAAATATCCAGCCCTTGACATGATCTCGATCGGACCAACGATCCGTTTCCCACACTCACCAGACGAAAAAGTGAACATCGAAACCGTCGACAAATTTTACAAATTCCTACTCTACACCTTAAAAAACATCTAACCCAAATGAAAAAAATGTTAATAATTGCGGCTGCAATTATCTTCTCAACCCCACTATTTGCTCAAGAAACTAGCTCAGGTTACCAATTCACAGACGTAAAAATAAACCCAGCGACATCGGTTAAAGATCAAGCAATGAGCGGAACCTGCTGGTCATACTCGGGACTTGCATTCCTTGAAAGCGAACTCATCGTCAAAGGCAAAGGAGAGCACGACCTATCAGAAATGTGGATAGTTCGATACACATACCTAAACAAAACCTTGAGATACGTTCGTATGCACGGATCGGGTAGCCTAACCGAAGGTGGAGCAACACATGACAACTTTGACGTAATCGACCAATACGGAATCGTGCCCGAAGAGGCGTATCGTGGCCTAAACTACGGTATGGACAAAAATAATCATGGCGAACTTGCAGGAGTCCTCAAAGCATATGCTGACGTGATCATCTCGAACCCAAATCGCACACTATCAACAGCTTGGTTGGCAGGAATCAACAGCATATTAGATGCATATCTAGGAGCGGTTCCTGAAAAATTCACATACAAAGGTAAAGAGTATACCCCAAAAAGCTTTGCAGCATCATTGGGTTACAAACGTAGCGACTACATCTCAGTGACCTCATGGGCATACCGTCCCTACAATACCTGGATGGCGGTTGAAGTGCCAGACAATTTTTCAAATGGACTATCATATAACGTCACACTTGACGAGATGATTGCAACGATCGACAACGCCATCGAAAAAGGACACACCGTGTTATGGGCTTCAGATGTTAGCGAGCCAGGATTCCAATACAACCGTGGATTTGCAGTCTTGATGGCAACCAAACTCGACGACATGCAAGACTCAGAAAAAGCCAAATGGAGCACCCTAACCGAAAAAGAACGTCGTGCCAATATGGGCAAATTTGAGGCAATCGTTCCCGAAATCACTGTCACCCCAGAGATGCGTCAGCAATGGTTCGACAACTACACAACCACCGATGACCATGGTATGCAAATCGTAGGAAGTGCAAAAGATCAAAACGGCACTAAATACTATAAGGTTAAAAACTCTTGGACTGATGCCAATATCTACAAAGGATATTTCTATGTTTCGCAAGAATTCGTCAAAGCCAAAACCATGAACATCATGGTTATGACTGAAGTTTTACCATTTAAGGTGAAATAAGACCAACCAGTTTTTCGAAACGACTTTCAAAAACCTCTATCCACTTCGCAGTTGGGTAGAGGTTCTTTTTTTTAAAGATTACATCTATCATTTTTTTTGAAATAAAATGCGTGGGCATCAATTCAATTTGCCAATCCCAAAAAAAGCCGTAACTTTATACGATAAAATACACATCATTTATGGCAACATTTGAAGTAGTGGGCGGATGCTCACTAAAAGGCGAAATAACACCCCAAGGCGCTAAAAACGAAGCACTGCAAATACTATGTGCTGTGCTACTGACGCCCGAAAAGATCACAATCCACAACATACCAAACATCATCGACGTGATGCAACTGATCGACCTGCTCGAAGAGATGGGCGTTAGGGTTGAAAAAGAGGGCGAAGGAAGCTACTCATTCACGGCCGCCGACGTCAACCTCGAGTATATGCAGACTCGCGAATTCCGCAAATCTGCAAGCGGTCTGCGTGGCTCGGTAATGATACTCGGGCCACTTTTGGCACGGTACGGCATCGCATACATGCCAAAACCAGGTGGTGATAAAATAGGCCGTCGACGACTCGATACCCACTTCATTGGGTTCCAAAACCTGGGTGCCGAATTTATATTCGACACCGACGACCATTTTTACACCGTACGAGCACCAAAAGAGGGGCTCAAAGGGCGATATATGCTACTCGACGAAGCATCAGTAACCGGAACTGCAAACATTTTGATGGCAGCAGTCATGACTCGTGGAACGACCACGATATACAACGCCGCCTGCGAACCATACATACAGCAACTTTGTAAAATGCTAGTGAGAATGGGGGCCAACATATCGGGAATCGCCTCGAACATGCTCATCATAGAAGGGGTCGAACAGCTCGGTGGAACAACACATCGCATGCTTCCAGACATGATCGAAGTCGGTAGCTTCATCGGAATGGCAGCCATGACACAGTCAGAAATCACGATCAAAGACGTATCGTATGACAACTTGGGCATAATACCAGCTCAATTTCAACGTATGGGAATCCACTTTGAACAACGAGGTGACGACATCTATATCCCTCGACACGACCATTACCAGATCGAAAACTTCCTCGATGGGTCAATCATGACAATCTCGGACGCACCTTGGCCAGGCTTGACACCAGACCTTTTATCAGTATTTTTAGTTGTCGCAACTCAAGCCAAAGGTTCGGTATTGATTCACCAAAAAATGTTCGAAAGTCGCCTCTTTTTGTCGACAAACTAATCGACATGGGAGCTCAGATAATCCTCTGCGACCCGCACAGAGCAACGGTCATCGGTCATGACCATGGGATCCAACTCCGTGGAACCCGTATGAGTTCTCCAGATATTCGAGCAGGGAGTAGCACTTCTAATTGCCGCAATGACCGCTAAAGGCAAATCCATAATCCAAAACGTAGACCAGATCGACCGTGGCTATCAAAACATCGACACAAGACTCAATGCACTAGGAGCAAATATCATAAGAATAGACTAGCGATGAAAAAAGCAGGCTCCGACATATTCGAATTTAAACAATTTAGAGTCGTCCAAAAACAGAGTGCTATGAGGGTAGGCACCGACGGAATCTTGCTCGGCTCGTGGGCAGACGTGAGAGGTGACGAAACTCGGATCCTAGACATAGGCTGTGGCACTGGCTTGCTCGCATTGATGATGGCACAACGCAACACCACAGCCCAAATCGATGCCGTTGAGATAGAACCACTTGCGGCCGCTGAAGCCCTCGAAAACGCCCAAGCCTCGAAATGGAGTAACAGAATCACGGTCTACGAAACTTCGATCCAAGGGTTCGCCATCAGCGATCGACCCCGATACGACCTGATCGTATCCAACCCCCCATACTTCATCAACTCGCCCCACAACGCACAACTTGCCCGAACCGCTGCCCGCCACGCATCACTATTACCATACACCGACCTGGTCGAAACGGTAGTATCGCTGCTCGCTCCTAAGGGTCGATTTATTGCAATATTTCCATATAGTGAAGCTGGGATTTTCATTGCCAAAGCCGCAACAGCAGGTCTTTATTGTAACAGCAAATTGAATATCTATGCCGTCAAAAATCGTCCGATAAAAAGGGTAGCCACCGAATTTTCGTTCTCTCAAACATCGCTTCGTGAGGAAAACCTAACCATAGCCACCGAAGACAAAGAACCAACCGACAAATTCAAAGCACTCACGTCACCATTTTATTTACGATTTTAAGACGTTTACGCTAAACAGGCCAAAAAATTTGTAAAAATGATCAAAACCATAGCCGAACACCGCTCGATCCGCAAATTCAAAGAACAAGCCATACCACGACATGTTATGGAAGAGATCCTCACCGCAGCAACACGAGCGTCAACCACAGGCAACATGCAGCTATACAGCATCGTGGTGAGCGAATCGCAGGAGCTCAAAAAAGCACTCTCGCCACTCCATTTCAACCAGCCGTCGGTGACCCAAGCGGCAGCCGTGGTGACATTTTGTGCCGACGTCAACCGATTCTCGAAATGGTGCGATCAACGTGACGCAGAGCCCGCATACCACAACTTTATGTGGTGGGTAAATGCAGCAATCGACGCACTGCTTGCTTCTGAAAACTTCGCACTCGAAGCCCAAAACCAAGGGCTAGGAATATGCTATCTCGGGACGACGATCTATAACGGGCGACAGATATGTGATACGCTCAACCTACCGCATGGCGTAGTGCCAGTGACTACAATCGTTGTTGGATACCCCGATTCGACACCAGAACTCACAGGCAGATTGCCGCTCGAAGGGGTGGTCCACTACGAAAGATATACTGACTACACCCCCCAAGCGATTGACAAAATATATGCCGAAACCGAAAACTCAGAACAAACCAAACGTCTAATCCAGGAGAATGACCTGCCAAATCTAGCCCAAATATTCACCAAGCGGCGGTACAAAGAGGCCGACAGCCTCCATTTTTCGAAAGAGTACTTCGAACTCATTCGCCAGCAAGGTTTTTTGAGTGATGACAATTGGGCAACAAGACTTCTCGAGGATGACAAGTAAGAGGCTACTGAAAATCACACGTAAAAAACAATATTTTATTGAAAATGACAATTCAGCAACTAGAATTAACTGAACTTCTAGACAAAGTGCTTGTCTCTGACGAATTTACATCGCTCTATAATGCTGCATCACAGCATAATGAATGGTTTACACCCGCTACAATATCTCAAGCTGTGTTGGGAATACGAGACGAAATGTTGGCCAAAAATAGAGTAGAGCAGTGGCTCACGAAATACTCTGAATCTCGATGCCAAACACCTCAAAAAGTAGGCATAGTCATGGCTGGCAACATACCGCTGGTCGGTTTTTTAGACCTATTTTGCGTTTTGATAACTGGCTCAGAAGCAGTCATAAAACCATCGTCAAAAGATGCAATACTCATCTCTCATATTGCACATGAGTTGGCTCGTAATGGCTATCGAGTATCGAAAACAGAGATAATAACTCCAGACCAAGTAGACAAAATTATCGCAACAGGCGGTGATGTTTCATCGTCATACTACGCCGAAAAATTTCAAGGCAAACCTGCATTAATTCGATCAGATCGATATAGTATCGCCATACTGACAGGCAATGAGACGCCACAACAAATTGAGGGACTGGGACATGACATGTTCGACTACTGGGGGCTCGGGTGCCGCAATGTGAGCCATCTCTTCGTACCCCGAGGCTATGATCTGGCAAAACCTCCCGACTTCGAAACAGATTTCAAGACCTGGAATAGTAATTTTAGGTACAACAGAGCCCTAATTCAGATGAAAGGCGTAGAGTTATTGGAAAAAACCGGCTACCTACTTATCAATACCACGGCCAGACAACCAATTGGCGTGATATCATACTCAGAGTACGACAATATTTCAGAAATCAGACCGCCCGTCGAGCAACTCCAATGCGTGGTCACCGATGCCACAATCGGTTTCGAAAGAGTCATCAAATTTGGACAAAGCCAACGTCCAACCCTCGATGAGTACCCTGATTCAAAAGATATCTTAAAATTCTTGCTTAATCCATAAATTACCACTAAATTTGTGGCTAATAAAACCCTAAATCACAGACATGGCCACTATCCGTTACACAAAAAAAGAGATCGCATACCTAACTTCAGAGGTAATTTCGAATTGCTACATGGCACTATATTTCCAAGGCGAAGAGCGTTCTGAAGCCCTGATCGAAGTGATCACCAAAGCAGTAGACCTACATAATGATTTGATATTCAGAGTCAATCACCCTGCTGAAAAGCACAATCCACGCCTAGTCCGCAAACATTATAGCGAACTACGCAATGACATGTTGACTAAAATCGACGGACTTTTCCAAGATATAAGCACAATTTGCCAACTAGACCCAACCGTCTAATCAACTCAAAGGTTTCGACCAAACATCAAGCGAGCAACTGATTTTTTTCAGTTGCTCGCTTTTTTAAACAATCAATAAATATTTTTCAGTATTTAACAGTTGAGCAAAAATTGCTGAAATGGTTTCATGACCATTAGCTCAGAATAACAAACAGCAAATCCAATTTATAGAAATTTTGTTAACCACTAACAAATTTTGTTCTCATTTAGCAAATCGTCTACGTGCTGCGGTTGGGCATAAGCGTTCATCAGTATCATATCAAGAAACATCAAGTCAACATCATCGCCGATAACCTGTTGGATAAGTAGAGTGTCTGAATTAATTGAGTTAAGTGATAAATTATCAGTGTAGTGATTTGCCATTGGTGTTATTTTAATTGGACGTTTTCACTAGTATAACGCCCTTGTTGAAGGTTTATTACTTCTAAGTTGCATTTTTTTATAATTATTGGAGATTAGCTTTACTATTTGTGAAATTGACAATATTGGTTGTAATTCACAACCAATATGGCATTAATAATGCACAACAAAGGCCACGATTTGCATCGTGGCCTTGAGAAGACTTTTGATAAACTATTACTTAACGAGAGTTTTATACTTTTCGTTAAAGAAATCGTAGCGAGGTTTGAACTTGTCGTTTTTATCGGCTTTTGGTAGTATAAGGTACGCAAAAGAATAACTACATCAGTGTAAGTTGGGTCTATCTTGTATGCCACTTCGAGTGCTTCGATCGCAAGATCGTATCTTACAGTCGCCGCATCCATCATTGTGTTATAGGTTTTGGTATCATTACTATCTACTAATTGAGCCTTCTCAACAATTTGATCACCAGTATTCACACGCATGACACCGAGGTTGAAGAAACTGTAAAAATTCTCAGAGTCCTTCTCGATAGCTTTTGCGTAGGCAAGCTCTGACTTCTCGATGTTATTAAGTTTATACCACATATCTCCCTCTACCAGATAGAGTGAAGGGTTCTCGGGTTCGATCAGTTTGGCTTGTGCGATAATTTCGACCACTTTGTCGTGGTGCATATCGTTGTTGGAGTATATATTGATCAGCGATGACATCAACCCGATATTTGAGGGATATTTTTTGAGGCCTGCCTCAGCAGCAGTTATCGCTTTATTGATATCTCCTTTATCGTTATAAACATCAGACAACGAAGAGTATATAAGTCCTTTCCCATCGTATCCTAACGATAGAACTTCTTCAAAAGCGGCAATCGCTTTATCATAATCTTTAGCTAAGTAGTAGGCTATCCCAGAGTTGTTGATAGCAAGTGTGTCGACAATGCCCAGCTAGTTCATTCGCTTTGACAGAGCCTTCGAAGTATGTTGCAGCAAGTGCTGGTTGTTCAAGGGCGTATTTTCCTCGTGCAGAGTTGAAATATTGAGTGGCTATTTTGCCGCACAAAACAGCACCTTTGCCATTGAAATCTTTTTCGCTTATAGACTTCATTTTAGCAAGGTTCTCGAGTGATAATCCGAGTTCCTCGAGCTCATTTCCTTTGGTTGATTCCCAATAATAAATAAAGCCATTTCCGTTTTCATAAACTACGTAGTTAGGGAAGATATGTTTGTATACGACAGCACCTCCAAGGGTGATATCTTCTATTTCTAGAGCTTCACCAAGCATATTAACAGCCTGTCCAACAAATAATTTGCTGGTATAGACTCCAGATAGTTCGTAGTACAGGTTGGCACGGTCGTACCAAACGCCTGGCGTTGTAGATTTTTTGGGATCTACGATTGCGGCGTTGTTTTTTTCTAGTTTTTTGAGAATCCTGATGGATTCTGAGCAGCAACTGTTCCAGTTATGAACACTGCTAGGAGGATCAAAATTCTTTTCATTTCTATTTCTTGTTTGTTTGTTTTATTCGATTGTTGGGATCGCTATTTCGGTATTAGATTCGTCGACAACATTTGGATCGGGAGTTTAACTCGCCAGCAATGTCGTCTTCTGTTTGAGGAACTGCCGTTACCGAGGCTATGGTGTCGTCCTTGCGTAGGTTGATCACCTTAACTCCTTGAGCAGCACGACCTGTGAGACGAATTTCTGAAACTGGCATACGAATAGTTACTCCAGATCGGGTAATTATCATCAAGTCGTTGGCGTCGGTTACGGATTGGATCGAGATTAGTTTACCTGTTTTTTCGGTGATCTGGATCGTCTTAACTCCCTTACCACTACGTGATTGAACTCGATAATCGTCGATATCGGTGCGTTTGCCATATCCGTTTTCAGACACAACCAAGATTTCGTTCTGCTCGTCGGGTTCGATTGTGAGCATACCTATTAGATGGTCGTCATTTTCGAGGCTCATTCCACGAACTCCTGCAGCCGTACGCCCTATTGCTCGGACTTTATCTTCTTCGAATCTGATCGATTTACCGTCTCGTGCAGCTAGAATCACTTGGGCATTGCCACTTGTCAAGCGTGCTTCGAGTAGTTGGTCACCGTCTTTAATGGTGATCGCATTGACTCCGTTGGTGCGTGGGCGAGAGTAGGCTTCAAGCGATGTTTTCTTGATTATGCCTTCTCGGGTACACATTATTATGAAGTTCGAGTTTAGGTATTCTGGGTCGTCAAGGCGACGTACATTGATGTACGCACGAACATTGTCGTCGGGTTCGATTGAGATAACATTTTGAAGGGCACGTCCTTTGCTGGTTTTGGTGCCTTCGGGAATTTGGTATACTTTGAGCCAGAAGCAGCGTCCTTTTTCGGTGAACAACAGCATCGTGTTGTGCATCGTTGTGATATAGAGGTGCTCGATGAAGTCTTCATCACGTGTGGCACTGCCTTTTGAGCCAAATCCACCACGCGATTGGGTGCGGAATTCAACGAGTGGTGTGCGTTTAATATATCCCATGTGTGATATAGTGATCACTACCTCTTCGTCGGCGTAGAAGTCTTCGGGATTGAACTCTTCGGCCGACATTACTATTTCAGAGCGGCGGTCGTCGCCATATTTGGCTTGAATTTCGAGGAGTTCGTCTTTTATGATTTTCATCTGCATCTCTTCGCTTGCCAAAATTTCGTTGTACAAGGCGATCAGGCGTGTGAGTTCGTCAAATTCGGCTTGGAGTTTGTCTCGCTCAAGGCCTGTGAGTGTGCGTAGACGCATCTCGACAATGGCGTGGGCTTGGATTTCGCTCAGCGAGAAGTGGCTCATCAGAGCTTGTTCCGCTTCTGATGGGGTTTTGCTGGCTCTTATCAAACGGATAACTTCATCGATGTTGTCTTGTGCGATGAGTAGTCCTTCGACGATATGGGCTCGCTCTTGGGCTTTAAGTAGGTCGAACTTTGTGCGACGAACAATTACATCATGACGGTGACGAACAAAGTATTTGATCATCTGCTTGAGATTGAGCATCTTTGGTCGTCCGTTAACAAGTGCTATGTTATTGACAGCAAAGGTGGTCTGAAGTGCAGAGTATTTGTAGAGGTTGTTTAACACAACGCTAGCAATGGCGTCGGATTTGAGTATCATGACGATTCTCATTCCCGTTCTGTCGCTTTCGTCGTTGATATACGATATGCCTTCGATTTTTTTATCGTTGATTAGATCAGCGATTTTTTTGATCATCTCGGCTTTATTGACCTGATATGGTATTTCAGAGACTATAATACATTCACGGCCGCTGGCGGTGTGTTCTATTTCTGTCTTGGCTCGTTGGACGATACGACCACGACCGGTGCGATAGGCCTCTTTTACGCCTTCGTAACCGTATATGATTGATCCAGTGGGGAAATCAGGTGCTTTGATGATCGGGATCAGCTCTTCGATATCGATCTCGGGGTTGTCGATATAGGCACAAATTGCGTGGATTGCGTCGGTGAGGTTGTGCGGCGGCATGTTTGTCGCCATTCCGACAGCAATTCCGCTGGCTCCGTTTACTAGTAGTAGCGGTATTTTGGTTGGCAGTACGGTTGGCTCAAGGATCGAGTCGTCGAAGTTGAGCGTGTAGTCTACTGTGTCTTTTTCGATGTCAGCGAGTACTTCGTCGGTCATCTTTTTCATCCGTGCTTCGGTATATCGCATCGCAGCAGGTGAGTCGCCATCGACTGAGCTAAAGTTGCCTTGTCCGTCTACGAGCAGGTATCGCATCGACCACTCTTGGGCCATACGAACCATTGCGTCATAGACCGAACTGTCACCGTGGGGGGTGAAATTTACCCATCACGTCACCGACAATACGTGCTGATTTACGGTGCGGTTTGTCGGAGTATAGGCTTAGCTCGTGAGCCATTCCGTATAGGATTCGGCGGTGGACGGGTTTGAGCCCGTCTCGAACATCTGGCAGAGCACGTGATACGATAACTGACATCGAGTAGTCGATGTATGCAGTTTTCATCTGCTCTTCTATATTGACTTTTATGATTCTCTCTTCTGACATATCTTTTTTGTGTTGCTAATAATGTGCTAAGGTACTAATTTTGTTGAATTTTTAATATTTTTTTATCGCTAAGGCTGTTTTTTCTTCCATGGTGATTCAAACTTCGCCCCATGTATGTGTATCGCAAAACTGTAATCTATTTTGTCTTTGCTCTCCTCTTTGAATTCCTGGTCCCAAGATGACAAATCTCATTTGTAACCTCCGTTTATATATATTCGATGGTGACGCTTTTTTTGAATTTATCGACTAGAATCTTTGCTATTTCTGGAACAAGGTCTCGACGCAGTTTAAGTTCCACTGGCAGATTAACGTATGTGGGATTGACGCAGGTCCCGACGAGAAAATGAATTTCGTCGTGTGATATAAGCATTCTGGCGATCGAATAGTCGGTGCCTTTGCCAATGATTTGTGAGTCGACGGCTTCGTTGAGCATTGTGCTGATTCGGCTTAGGGTCAACACCCCTTCGGCAATCAGATCGATTCCCTCCATTGTGCCCGTGGGCGGGAGTCCTGACTGGTCACGACGCATGTCGACGTTGATTTCACGGCCAAGTTCTCGTGCGATGAGTCCAGCGGTGGTGCCTCCTGAGATGACTTTGGTGCCTTGCCACTGGTCGACTCGCTGGGCTAGCATGTTGTCGTTCTGTTTGTCGACCGGGGGACCGGTACAGATGAGCATTCGACGAGGTTGGCGTATATAGATCGTCCCACAGCTCATGTCGAGTCGGGGCGTAAAGTTGTCGTTTTGATTGGCTCGGCTCAGCAGTGCCGAGGCGAGGCGGTGGGCCGATATTTCAGGCTTTTGTGCCAACATATCAGTGATCATATCTTGAACTCCAGTCGTTTGCAAACCAAGGGGCTTGTCGTCGCTGGTGCCAGAGTTGGTGATTCCGTGACTTATAAGTACGATCCGGTCTTGGAATTGGCTCATAAATTCACTGATAGTGGTCTGACTTTCGTCATCACTGTTTGATGAAATTGGTAGGGGAGTGCCTTGTCGAAATACGAGCACCTGGGGGGTTCGATATTCGATAATCGTAACTTTGCTATTGGGCTCGATCGTCAGTATTGCGAACGCTTCGATCTTTTGTCCATAAGCATTAACCACAGATATGGCAAGTTTCTGCGGTGCGAGATTGTTGATTGCTAGATTCATAGCCCGGGCAGCGATGTTCGCAGCCGTTTTTACCCGTTGTGGGTCACGGTCGCTACTACGTGCGTACACAATCACCACACGCTGGTCGATGCGGGAGCTGATGAGTTGCTCGATGGGGCATTCACAGCCGTTTTGAGCTCGAGTGAGAGTCTCGATTTCTATAAATTCTCGCATAGAGTGAGTCTATTATTTTTTTCAGAAATTAGGGCGAACACGCAAGTGCTCGCCCATTTTGATGATGTTGTTGATTTTGAAAATCCCTAGTTGAGACCTCTATGGATATAAAATTAAGTAATGTGAAAAAATAATGGTGCTTTTACTTGTCATATTGAGTCCTTCGACTACGCTCAGGTAAACTCTGCGAAACACCTCATTTGCAATAATCTCCTTCCACTTGGTCAGGATCATATAACGATTAGTCACTCATTACTAATTACTTAAAAATATCTAGCAGTAGTTTTATTTTACGTCTTGAGTTGATTTAGCAAAAATTTTGGTAAGTTCTTTCGTAAGCTCTTCTCCTCTAAGGTTGCGTCCGATGATAATGCCTTGTGGGTCGATAAGGATATTTGAAGGGATCGATGATACGCCATAAAGTAAAGCAGCTTCGGCTTTGAAACCGACTAGATCTGATACGTTTGTCCACTCTAGTTTGTCGGCTTTTATCGCTTCAACCCATTTGTCATGTGTGTCGTCAAGTGACACGCCAAATACAGTAAAGCCTTGTTCTTTAAATTTATTGTAGTCTGCAACCACGTTGGGGTTTTCGCGACGACATGGACCGCACCATGATGCCCAGAAGTCGAGCAGTACATATTTTCCGTGTCCGACGACGCTCGAAAGTTTAACTTTTTGACCCTCTGGAGTCGAAGATTCGAAGTCGATAAATTGTTTGCCGACAGCTACTTTTTCAAGTACATCAGCCTGTGCAAGTACGTTTAGAAGGTATGGGCATTGCGATATAGATGCGTCGAATTTGGCAACTCCGGCACGCATCTCTTCGAATGTCATCGAGTAGGTACGTTGGCTATAAAATAGATATGCAGCGGCAACGCTTTTGGGGTTGGCAGCGATGATACTGTCCATTGCGGCGTTGTATTTGGCGTCACCGTCTGGATCTTCTTCTGATATCGAAGCGATGACGGCTTTCATGCCTTCTGACATTTTTTTGTTGATATCATTTTCAACTGATCCTTCGACTATGACATCATTTTTATCTAACATACTGCCTTTCAACGAAATTTTCAGAGTTTTCGATGAAGAATACCGAGATTGATTTTTTATCAGCAGTGATAATTCGGGCAATGATTGGTAGTTCGACGTTGCCTTTGAATTGGAATAGGCCGCCAACCACTTCAACTGAGTCGATTACTTGAGGAGTTTTATTTTTGAGGATCTCTGAGGTAGATTTTGCCTTCAAGCCCTGTGATTTCACCAGTGACTACGTAACCCTTAGGGCTACAAGCCGTCGCTAACACTGAGATTAGCAGTAATAGAAATAGATTTTGTTTCATTTTGAGAGTTTATTTGGATTTTGGTTAATGTATGTTTGCCATGATGCGGATTGTGTCCCTTTTTCTCGGGCGGCAATCGGCGAGCATTGGGTGTAGTAGTGGCATAAAGCGACTGATAGGGCATCAGTGGCATCTAATTTATCGGGTATCTCGACTCCGAGTATTCGTTGTAGTATCGCTGCCACTTGCTCTTTGGAGGCTCGGCCCTGGCCTGTCACCGCTTGTTTTATACGGGTTGGGGTGTATTCAAATACGTCTATCCCTTGGGCGAGTGCGGCCGCCATTGCCACTCCCCAGGCTCGTCCGAGTTTGAGCATGCTCTGCACGTTTGTACCAAAAAATGGTGCTTCGAGTGCCATCTCTCTAGGTTGATACTCCTTGACAAGGCTGGTAAGGCGTTCAAAGATATGGGCAAGTTTTTGGTACGGATCGGTAAATTTATTCAGTGTTATCACTCCCATCACGAGCGTTCGAGGGGTTGAGTTCTCGATTTTCAGCACAGCATACCCCATCAGGTTGGTCCCTGGGTCGATGCCCATGATTATGGTTCCCTCTTGGGCGGGTCCTCGGTGGTCATCGGCAGAGGTGTTTCGCTGCGAATGGTGAATTCTCTTTATGGCCACTATTGCTCTGGGATCAGTTTTTTGAGTTGTTTTTCTATTGAGCTTATTTTCATGCTCAGCTCGGGTAGTTTTTTGAGTACGGCATTGACTCGGTGGCTCTGCATGCCGCTCAAAGCTGGTGATCCGAGTAGTACTTCGCCGTCGTTGGTTATAGCGCTGCTGATTCCTGATTGTGACCCAATTTTGACTTTATCGGCAATCGAAATATGTCCCACGATGCCAACTTGCCCGCCCATCATCACTCCACGTCCGATTTTGGTCGATCCAGCGATGCCGCATTGTGCTGCGATGACGGTGTTCTCTCCAACGACAACGTTGTGGGCAATTTGAATAAGGTTGTCAAGTTTAACTCCCTCTTTGATTATCGTCGACCCCATCGTGGCTCGGTCGATACAAGTGTTGGAACCTATCTCGACGTTCGATTCGATGATAACGTTGCCAATTTGAGGGATTTTGCGGAATGAGCCGTCGTCAGTAGGGGCAAATCCGAATCCGTCGCTACCGATTACTGTTCCGCTGTGGATAATTACATTGTCGCCGATGACGCAATCTTCATAGACTTTGACTCCAGCAAAGAGGGTGACATTATCGCCAATTGTAACGTTATCGCCAATGTATACCTGGGGATAGATCTGTGCTCCGCTGCCGATTGTGACGTTTTCGCCCACGACCGTGAATTGACCGATGTAGCTTTCGCTTGCGATACTTGCCGTCGTTGCGATATCGGCAAGCGGACTGACCCCCTGCTTTTTAGGCTTGGCCGACACATATAACTCGAGTATCGAGGCAAAAAACGCTGCGTATGCGTTTTCGACCCTGATAATGGTTGGCGTTATGGCTTGTTTTAAGACTAAGTCTTGGTTTACCATCACTATTGAAGCACCTGTTGTATATAGGTACTCTTCATATTTTGGGTTGCTTAAAAAAACGAGGGAGCCTGCGGTTGCTTCTTCGATCTTGGATATGGTTGTTACTTCGACGTTTGGGTCGCCCTCGACGGTGCCTTTTAGGAAGTTTGCGATGATCTCTGCTGTAAATTGCATGTGATTTGGAGTTGGGTAGTGGTTTGGTGTTGGGCTATTTGTAGGTCAGCATTCGGCGGATACTGGTTTCGGCTTTGAGTCGGATCTCTTCGGGGATTTCGATCTGAGGTTGCAGAGTTTCAAGGGATTGCTCTATCTTTTTGAGCGTCATGAGCTTCATATACACGCAGTCGTTGCAGCCGCACGTCGAATCGAGTGGCGGTGCTGGGATAAATGTCTTGTTCGGAGACGCTTTCTGCATCTGATGTAGGATTCCCGACTCGGTGACTATTATATAGGTGTCGCACGGGTCACTTTGAGAGTATCTCAGCAGCTCAGCCGTAGATCCGATGTGGTCAGCCAGCATGAGCACGACTTGTTTACACTCGGGGTGTGCCAAAATCTTAGCCTGTGGATATTGCCGTTTAAGCTCGGCCAATTTTTCGACCGAAAATTCTTCATGGACATGGCATGCTCCGTCCCAGATGAGCATGTTTTCACGACCGGTCAGTTTTTTTATGTAATTGCCTAGATTACGATCTGGTCCAAATATTATTTTCTGATCTGGAGGTAGACTTTCAACAATTTTGACCGCATTGCTCGATGTACATACGATGTCGGTCAGGGCTTTGACTTCGGCCGTGGTGTTGATATACGAGATCACAATGTGGTCGGGGTGTGCGGCAATAAATGCTCCGAAGTCGGCGGCTTTGCAACTCTCAGCCAGTGAGCACCCTGCATTGAGGTCTGGCAGCAGTACTACTTTAGTGGGGTTCAGGATTTTAGCGGTCTCTGCCATGAAGTGCACCCCCGCAAAGAGGATCACATCGGCAGTTGTCGAGGCGGCTATTTCTGACAGTGCGAAGCTATCACCCACATAATCAGCCACCCTCTGCACATCGGCAGTGGTGTAGTAGTGAGCCAAGATGACTGCGTTTCGCTCTTTTTTAAGAGCTTTTATTTTGCTTGTATCCATTGTTTTGCGTTTATAAACATCTCGATCCAGGGTGTCACTTCGTCGGCAGCACGTTCGGCAGGGTAGTGAGCACAGTTCCACGGTTTCATGGCACGTTCAGGGTGGGGCATCATGGCAAGGTGGCGGCCATCTGACGAACAGATAGCGGCTGTGTTGTAGTCAGATCCGTTGGGATTGGCGGGATACTGGGCGTATCCGTATTTCATTGCGATGTTGTATTTATCGGCCGAGTATGGTAATTTGAATTTTCCTTCCCCGTGGGCTATCCAAAGCCCTAAACGACTTCCCTCCAGTGATTTGAGCATTATCGACGGCCCATTTTCAATCACTACGTTTACAAAGTTGGATTCGAATTTATGCGATTCGTTGTGTTCCATTTTGGCTTTGTCGGAGTGATTTGGGTTGATAAGCCCGAGTTCGACGACTAGTTGACAACCGTTGCAGACCGCTAGTGACAGCGTGTCGGGGCGTTTGAAATAGTTGTCGAGTGCAGCTTTTGCTCGTGGGTTGTATAGGAATGCTCCTGCCCAGCCTTTGCCTGAGTTAAGCACATCGGAGTTGCTAAATCCGCCAACGAATACTATAAGGTTTATATCCTCAAGGGTTTCACGACCTGATATGAGGTCGGTCATGTGCACGTCTTTAACGTCGAATCCAGCCAGGTGCATCGCCCACGCCATCTCTCGATCACCGTTGCTGCCTTTCTCTCGTATAATTGCTGCCCTTGTACCTGACCTCGCTTTACGACTTGGGTCGATTCCATAGGAGGCATATGTGCCTTGGAATTTGGCTGGGAAGTTGTAGGTAAGTTTTTGATTTTTGTAGTTCGCAAATCTATCGCTGGCGAGTGATTCCGTGCTTTGAAGTTTATCGAGTTCGTATGAAGTCTTGTACCAAACATCACGCAGGTTGTCGATATCGAGGGTGATTTGGGTACAGCAGTCGTGGCGTAGGGTGAGTCGACGGTTGGCGGTTACTTTGCCGAGTACTTGTGCTGCAACTCCTAATTTGCTGAGCTCATCAGCGGTTTCGCTACCATTAACCACTTGTAGCAGTATTGATGGGCGTTCGCTAAAGAGTATCTTGATGATGTCGTTTTCAGCTATGGATCTGACGGGGCTTCGCCAATGGGGTTAATTTTGGCGGGATTTCACCAGTGGAATCCCATGGTCTTTTCTATTTGTTCGGAAATTTTTAAAAAAATTTTTCCCTTTTTTTCCTTTTCCCCCGGGGTTTTTTGCCCCGTGGGGGCCCCCGGGTTTTTTAAAAAACCCAAAAATTTTTTTTTTTTCCCAAAAATTTTTTTTTTTTCCAAGGGCCGGGGGGGTTTTTTTTCCCTTTCCCCTTTTTTTTTTCCCGGCCCCTTTGGCTCCAAAAAAGGGGTTTTAAAAAAAATTTGGGGAAGGGGGGGGGGGGTAACCCCCCCCCCCTTTTTTTTTTTTTCATTTTTTGGGGCCCCCTTTTTTAAACCCAAAAAGGGTTTTTAAAAGGGTTTTTGGGGTTTTTTTTTGTTTCCCAAAAGGTTTGGGCCAAAAAATTTTTGGGAATTTTTAAAAGGGGGGCCCCCTTTTTTTCCTTTTTTTTTTTCCCCGGGGGGTTTTTTTCGGAAAAAAATTTTTTTTTTTTAAATTTTTTAAATAATTTAAAAGGGGGTTTTTTAATTTTTCCCTTTTTGGGGGGGCCCTTTTTTTTCCCCCCCAAAAAAACCCCCCCCCGGGGGGCTTGACCCTTTTTTTTTTTGGGGTTTTGGGGGGGGGGGTTTTTTTTTTTTTTTTTTTTTTAAAAAATTTTTTTTTTGGAAATTTTTGGGGGAAATTTTTTTGGGGGGTTTTTGGGGCCCCCGGGGGGGAAAAGGGGGGGGGTTTCCCCGGTTTGGGGTTTTTTCCCCCCGGGTTTTTTTTCCCCCCTTTTAAAACCCCCCCCGGGGGGGGAAATTTTAAGGGGAAAAAAACCCCCTTTTTAAAAAACCCCCCCCCCCCAATTTTTTCCCCCCGGTTTTCCCCTTTTTTTTCCCCCCAAAAAAAAAAATTTTTTTTTTTTTTTTTCCAAAAGGCCCGGGGGGGGGCCCCCAAAAAAAGGGGAAAAAATTTTTTGGACCCTTTTCCCCTTTTTTTTTTTTGGTTTTTTTTTTTGGGAAATTTGGGGGTTTTGGGGCCAAAGGGGAAAACCCCCCCCCCGGGGGAAAAAAATTTTTTTCAATCCCCCAAGCCATTTTCTGTAATTTTAAATTTTTCCCCCTGTTCTTTTTGGGTTTTGTTTTTTCAGGCCTTTTTCTTCCCGTTTTTATTACAGATTTGGGGGAACCAGGGTTTCCCCGGGATTTTTTGAACGGGTTTAAGGGGATTGGCTATTCGGGTTTTAAAAATAATGCTCCTGGTCGTTGAGGGAAGTTTGATTTGGGACAGTTGATAAAAACCGCCCCGGGTCTGTCACTTTTTGTAACCAATTTTATCCCTTTCGTCTAAAAAGGTTTTTTATTGGGTCTTTGGCAAAAATGGTTTTCTGGGGGCATGGTAGCCCCGACAGGTTTGTGTGATTTGTAGTTTTTCAAAAAGTTCCCATTGTAGGGTCATTGGTTTGGGCTCCCCGTTTTGTTATTGATAAACGTGAATTGCTTCGCCTGTTCTCCAAGTGAATGGTGTCGCCAGTCGGATCTTTTTGGAATATTTTTCTTTGATCACTAGCCCCTTTCGTTCTTGAGATTCACCTACTATCCTTTGTCGATTTTGGGGACGCCGACGGGACATTTGGGCACTGCCTGTGTCCCGAGTTCAAAAGGCAGGGGGTGTTTTGGGTCACTGATTGGGGGTTGGGGCTCTTCTAAATTTTTGGGTTTATGGCCACTCTTTTTTTGGGTTCATTTCGATTTGGGGGCGTTTTCCCCCTTCCAAGGCTACTGCACCCACCCATACCGATTCGGTAGTTGTCCCCACCGAAAATAACCTTGTCGCCGGGGGGGCAGGTCTTTGAGGCGTTTTTTTTTTTTCCCATTGTTTCCCCCAGCGAGCATGATTACTTTATCGAATCCCAATTTTTTGTCGTTTTCTTTTGGCTAAAATGTTATAATACCCCAAATGGGTTGCCCAAAATTTTGTTGCCAAAGTCGCTGGCTCCGTTCGAGGCTTTGATGAGTATCTCGGCTGGCGTTTGGTATAGCCATGGACGCTCGACCATGCCTTGCTCCCATGAACGACCAAGGCGTGGGTATGCTGTCATGTAGCATGCCGTGCCTGACATTGGGAATGCTCCTTTGCCTCCAGCAATGCGGTCTCCGATCTCGCCTCCCGATCCCGTGGCTGCTCCGTTAAAGGGTTCGACGGTTGTTGGAAAGTTGTGCGTCTCGGCTTTAATTGTGATTACGCTTTCAAAGTCTTCGGTTACGAAGTAGTCGGCTGTGTCGTGGGTAGCGGGTGCAAACTGCTCTACGACTGACCCTTGTAGGAATGCACAGTTGTCAGTGTAGGCCGATACCACAGTGCCGTTGTGTTCACGGGTGGTTTTGCGGATCATCGCAAAGAGGGTTTCTGGCATTGTTTGACCGTCGATTACAAATTCACCGTTGAATATTTTGTGGCGACAGTGCTCTGAGCTTGCATTTCTGCGAAAATCCAAATACTTCGGAGTCGGTGAGTTTACGTTCGAGCTTGCGGCTAAGGTTTTCGAGGTATTCGATCTCTTGCTCAACCAATGCCAATCCTTGACTTTGGTTGTATTCTCGAATGTTGTCGATGTAGATAATGGGCTCGGGTAGGGTGTCGACGGTGAATATATTCTGATCGATGGTCGTATATAGGCGTGACAACATCTTGTCATAGGCAATCTCTTCGCCCTGATTTGTGCCAGACTCTTGTGTTGAATTTTGTTCTATTTCCCGGAATTGCTCGATTCTCGTGATGTCTTCGGATCCCATCGTTTGGGTTATTTTCCTGACAAGTATTTGTACTTTTCCAGGGGGTGATTATTTCACGTCTCGCAGACTGATGAAATTGCCTTCAATCGAGGATTGGGCGACAAGTTGTGCTTTTGAGAAAAGCCACTTGAGTTTGGTGCTGGTTTTGTCTGAAAGTTTGGCTGTGCTACCCACAGCGTATATTGTCTTATCGGCTCGAAATAGTGTTACTATAGTGGTGCCTGTGTGAGGTTTTATATTTTACCACAAAATTACACATTTTTAGTCATTATTCAGCTATATTTTCTGATTTTCTACCAATCCCGCATCGAAATATATCTTTCGTGCCAATATTCAACTTTTTATAGCAAGCGGTCGACACTGGTCGAGCCTTTTAACTGCGTTTTGGCCGCTTCTTATCCAGGGAGAACTTACTTTTTGATACAAAAACGCAGTCGACTACCTGACCGCAGCCGGCGCTCCAACCCTGCCGAATAGGCAGCTAGTGCGAACCAGCACAGGGTGAAATAAAGTAAAAAAGGGAGCAAATCGATTAAGACGCTCCCTTTTTGTAGTATTTTATTTTCAATATTCCCAGTCGATGTCCTATCGACTGCTCTTTGGTCGACAAATATTTCAAATTGTGGACATTTGGTTCTATTATAATAGGTACGTTTTCGACGATTCTAAGTCCGTACCCTTCAAGACCAACACGTTTTTGAGGGTTATTGGTGATGGTCAATATTTTTCCTTTCCCAAATTTGCACCCC